>LT669791.1:7602336-7903395 GCA_900128785.1 Arabis alpina | reverse complement strand
TTTTGTTCAGGTATGTATTGGCATAGTGTACAAGTTGGGGTATGAAACGGATTTAACTGCACAGTTCAGGTATTGTACTTCACTACTTTCTAAAACCCACAAAATCGAAATATATTTACTTTTGAATGCAATTTGATTCCCAAGATAAAATTACTCTCTAGTAATAGTAATCATAAACTCGATACACATTTTTTTTTAACAAGTTAAGGGAGACTTTAAAGCGTTACTCAACGACCGTTAAAGTTAAACCTACGTCCAAGTAATTAATCCTTTTTGTGTTTTGTCCTAAACACAAGATTTTCTTTCTTTCCCTTTTTAAGCTAAGCTTTATCATTTTAGTTAAAAAAACTTAGTTTTGTCCCAAATTTAGCATATACCAATTTTAAAATTCTAAAATATCACAAATTGTATTGTATGAAAAAAAATACTTGTTTATTTCAAATTACAAACAAAACTAAAACATTATGTTTGAATTCTCTTTTTCAAACTAAGGGGGTGTTATTCGCAACATGATTTAGATAGAGTTTAGAAATTTTAAAAGTTCATAGATTTTATAAATTTGTAGAAGGATTTGTTAAATTTTGAAAGAGTTTTGTGCATTCAATAATTCTATCAAAAAATTGTATCTTAAGAATTTACAAAATCTTATGCATATCTTTAAGATTGTGAAAATTGTGTTTAATGAATAAAATTGAAAAGAGTCAATGTCCCAGCAACCATATAGTTTATTATAATTGCACAATCATTAAAAACCAAACTTTTCCAATAATAAAGGATTTCAAATAGATTTTAAAAATTTGTAACCAATAACAATGAACTTTACTTAGAATTTAAGACTCCATTCCCCAATAATGATGGAATTTAGAAATTTAAAAATCTATACAGATCCATTTCCCAGTAAGACCTTCTATAGTGATTTTTCTCGTTAGAACATAAGTAAGTCATTTAAAAATAAAATTTCTACTATTTTTTAGAAATTTAAAACTAATAACGATTTTGAAGACAAAAAACTTTAGAATTTTAAAGACAAAATTGACCATCAAATTTATTAGTAATTACAGAAAATACCATTAACCCTAAATCTAAATACTATCTTCTTCTTCTCCGACTCCATTTTTTCTCGAATCTTCTCTTTGAACCTTCCAAAAACCTGTCTAATTTCTTCATATCTCGTGTCGGTGAGTTTTTTTGTTCTAACCCATGTTTTTGATTTTGATTTTATGTTGAGGAAGATGATGATTTGAGTTTTGGTTAATCTTTACCTCTTCTTCTTCGTTGTCTTGTTTCGTTCTAGATCTTTGAATCTCGTTTTTTTTTCTAGGTCTTTGTTATATAACGTATAGTTATCTAGAGATCTTGTGGTCATGGTTAAAAGTTGAGATTGTTCATAGCTCAAACTTCTGGGTATTGAACTTAGATTCGTTGTTAACAATTTAATTCCTTATTTTGGTGAATTTTGTGTGGTAACACTTCGATGGTTGCTTGGTTTATCTTAGTTCTTCCTCATTTCTTTATATGAAAAAATCATATTGAGAAAGAAAACATGTGATTGTTCAGAATATGATGCTGATGTTGAGTTATTTTGGAATTGGTTTATGTTACAAATAAAATGAAGAAAAAATATAGGATTATTTAGTTACTGTTATAAATTCTCAAGTTTAGTGTTTTTCTTATGGGTTTGACTTTTGAGGTATAAGGACTGGAGACAAACTAATCTTTTAAGTTGGATACTTGGAGTTACTTCTGCTTAAACCCTGTATTAGTAGATGAAGGTTTTATAATTGGAATATGAGAAGTTGAGGCAATTTTAGCTTATGGTATAATGTTTGTTTAGCTTTGGTTGATCTGATATTTGTTTTGTTTTAAATCTATTCAATTGAGAGTGTAAACCTTATTCTGACTAACCTTTTTTCGCAGTCGTTCCATTGTCGCAGAGGAAAGGCTTACCTCTTCAATCGTTCGTAAGTATAAACTTCCTCAATGTGTTTGTCATTGTTCTGTTTTTTATGTTCAGAGTTTGAAAGCATGTTTGGTCTAATTGGAACTTGTTTAGTTGTTTGATTCATTTGTGTGATGTCTTGAGTTGAGCCTGATTGATTTCAGATTGGTCTGTGTTGAACTTGTTCACTGATTTTCTCTAGCTATTGAAAATGGATTTAATGATCTTCATCTGCTAATACGATTGATTTTGTTTCATTTGCTTTGATCTGATTTATGGAACAAGAACAATCATGTTTGGTTTTGCTTCTTTAGTTGCCTTTGAATCTCAAGCCATCGTTCCTATCAATAGAGAATTGTACTGCTTTTGAGTTGTTTGCTTTTGTGTTTCCCTAAGCTAGTTAAAAATTAGTATTGATGAATCCGGTATAGGATTTGAAGAACCAAGGAATTATCTGGTTAAGGAACAAACACGGTCTAATTCATCTAACCAAGAAAAATATTTTGTAGATATATCTCGCATTTGAAACTGTGCATCAAATCTATAATAATTTAGGTGGAGCTATTCCCTTTGAATTTTAAGTGTCAAGAATTTCAATACGACAATGAATTTAATTATATAAAAATAACAATATCTTCCAATACAGAAGAATCAGTATATATTTATTTTCTTGGAATGTATCTATTTTCGTGAAACATGCATTTAGTGGTTGCAATTGATTAATACACTTGATTAACCTCTACAATTGCATTATTATTGAGTTTGTGCAATTTTTTATTATATTTAATCATAGATATAATCTCATTTTTTGTTAATTTTGAATTCTTAATCGAAACAAATAAAAAGATGTATTATATAAAGAATGAATATATAATTTTATTAAGAGTAATGTAAAAGTTATACAAACACTAATGAAATTTCAGATCAATAAAAAAAACTACAATATAAAAAAAACACAAAAAAATAAAATATCAGATATTCATGGGTAATCCAAAACAATATGGGTTATTTCTGGATTACCCAACTAATACACGGGTTTTTTTCGGGCTTTTTGTTTGTGGATTTTTTTTGAGCGGGTTTTTTTTGGTTCGGGCTGGATTGGATTTTATTACCCATGACAACATCCCTATTCTTCAGATTAAGATTATTCAAGAAACCTAAAGAAATTTTACGCAGCCGTGAGAAAAACAATGGTGTCTTCTTCTTCCTCTACTCGAGAGTTTCAGCTAGAGAAGGAAATCAAAAGGCACGAAGTTTCGTTAGATGAATTAAGCAATCTTTCTTCTTCACGACACGTTTACCAACAAAACGGAAACCTCTTCTTCCTCACAACATCAGAGAAAGCAAAAACCAATGCTCAAAAACAACTAGACTTGTCCAAATCTGAACTCGTCAAGATTCAATCTCAGACATAAACTATATCGAAGCTTGTTTTGTTATTCTCAGTTTTTATGTACTTTACCAGTTTTTGTTTTTAAAATATGTATTGTTGCTTCATGATTTTGTTGCTACTATCAATTAACTAGTGATGCTTGATTTTTAGTGTGTTTTTAACTATTTGTGAGTGTAATTATAATCTGTTACAACCATTGAAAGATCCTAATGAATATTATATACAAATCATCCACAGGTTATAGAGTAAGCCACTTAAAAATCATGTTTACTGTCTTATAAACATAATGGTATTATTCACTAAGCAACCATTGAAGAAGCAGAGATAGGAATTGGCTAAACAGAGAAAGTGGACTCTATGTTTCTAAGATATGTAATCCATTTGTAGATCACATGAACGCGGTTTTACAAGTCGCAATCTTAACTGCAATCATGCAAGACATAAATCAGATGATGCACAATAAACTGGTTTAATTTACAGTCCCATAATCCCATTCATCAAACACCAAATGGTCTAAACACTTGTGAAGTTGTGGTTATAAGAAAATTCATTTGCTAAATCCCATTCATTTGCTAAATCATATTTGCTAAACACTGATAAGTGCTAGTCATCTTATTCTTGTGTGTCAGAAGCACTAGAACGAACAAATGGTTTCCCTTAATGAATACAAAGGTATTTCTTGAAGAAGCAGACTTTAGTCTACGCGATGCAATTACAGTCATGATCTCGTATATGATTGATAGTTACAAATGCACGAAGGTCGTGAATAAAAATACATATATCCACTTGACTCGACCCATTTTATATACTACCTATAGGCCTCAAAGCCATTCCACACAAATGAGTCATCAGGATAGCAAATACCACATGATTCTTCTTAACGAAATCAACTCTGCCATAGGGAAGTTATATGCATAGATCACACACCAAATTCTAAAAGTGAGGGTATCAAGCAAAGTAAGTGAGAAATCTTTCACCTCCATCAAACAAAACATGATTAAATATCCAATTCTTCTTATCACAAGCATCAACAACTTTAGTCTGATAGTTGATACCAATTACCATGTTGATGCATCGAAATTTACCCACACGACATCTAATCAAATTGCCTCAAAGGTCAAAAACACTGTCTAGATGTTATATACTTACTCTGTTAAGCTTCTTTTCTCCATGTTCTCACCTTAGGTATGTACACTAGCTAGAGCAAGATACTACCGTGATAACTGAACTGAGGGAAGGCTAAGCCTAACAAACTCGGTGCTATCTAGTATATGAAAACAGAAGAACAACTACAAACTTGGCCTAGTTTTGATTTGATCTCTATGATTAAAAAAATCATGCAAATAGAAAAGAATACATGGAGTGATCAACTTGTTATCTTAGTCGTTTTCATAGATTCTCCAAATACAAAACTCGGAATCCTGATAACTTAGTGATTCAAAAACCAGCTAAAAAAGCTGTTAAAAAACTACTAGCTTAGATAAGGACCACATGTTGTAACTATGAGGTTTTGGAGTCTTGCAGTTTAAAAGGCTGCAAAATGCATAAACAAGATTATCAAAACAACAAGTCATAAACAAATAAGGATTACGATCCTAGGCATTTGTGATTGGATGGGATATAAATAAAGTGTTAAAAAGTTCTATTAATAATCACTGCCAACTAAAAAGCGACAATTTAATAGTAATTGAGGTTGTGCACAAAAAAGAAGGGTTATTGGTTAATAACAGAAGACTGGTTTACAGGTAGCATATGTTCATTAGTTACACATCTGAGGGATATCAGATGGTATCAGATCATAACCAGTAATAGGCCGTTAAGAGTGTGAAAATTGTAACAACAAAGTGTTGTAAGTACAAATTTTCTGCGATAAATAGCGGATTTAGCTTACTGCAACAGCTAATGGTCTAAAATTGAAACAGTGATTCCCTTGCAACTATTATAATGTTCTTTTGGTTGCTAAGAACTATTTATCTTTTAACAACGTAAAAAGGTAAAACAGTATGTAAATACAGAAGTACTAGAGGACAATGGTAGCTTTGAAAGATAATGTTTCAAAATATAATGCCCTGTTACGTAAAACATATAATGCAGCTTTCCAGGAGTAGAAGAACTTTTTGTTAAAAATTAAGCTAATGTCAAGGCCCACAAAACATGCATTTGTATAATTCACCAAACAGAGAACGAGCACGAATCCACCAAAAGGTCAAATCAAATGATATTTAAAGAGATGCGGTTCGATGTTATACTAACCACATGAAGAGAATGATAAAAGGAAATGAGTAACCTCAATAACTCAACAACCAGCATTTGTACTCTCGAATACCAAGATCCGTTTCACCAAATCAAAATCATCAGAAATGGTTTATGAAGAGCTGAAATCAATCACTAAACTGTTGGAAAAAAAACAGTGAATGTAACGGTAGTCTAGAACTAAAGAGAAAGCCTAGTAACACTCGAATAACTCACTAAACAATAGAGCGAAATAACTAAAACGCTGCTTCGAAAAACACCCAAAAGAATCAACTCAGGGTCATATTACACACAACAAGAGAGAGACAGGTACCAATCAAAATACCAATATCAGTAAAAGCTCACGAAGAGCTAAAAATGTGAAATTAATCACTTAACATTGAAAAAAGCAGTAAATTTAGTAGTACTCTAGAACTATACAGACCTACTAATGAGACAACTCAAGTAACTCACTAAACAACACACGCTGCTTCGAAGATCCACACAGGGTCAGATTACACACAACAATACAGATATAGGAATGATTAACAAAGCTAAGACATAAGGCATTTCAGAAAAAAAGTGATACTTTGGACCTCATACACATTTCATCAATAAATGATAAATCTTCAAATAAAGAAATCAAATAAACCCTAGATAACCAAACCGGTGAAATCTTTAACATCAACCAAAGAAGATTATCTTTCAAACACATTACACTCATCGAGATCAAAACAATGAACAACAAGTACACAGACCCAAAATAAAAATCACATTTTTTCGCTATAATCAAATCAGTGGAATCTCAATTACCTGATGAAACTGCACGAAATACACATAATAATGCTGGGTAAGAGGTAGATTTCTTACCTTGAAAGACGAATTTGCGATTTTCCCAGAGAGATCCTCTTTGTTTGGTGCCAATGGATTTCAGGAAGCTCTTGAAAAGCAGTTATCGGATCATCCATAGTTTCCTACTCGGGTCGGATCTTTCTAGCTAGGCCCATTTATTAAAAGCCTTTTCCTAGTTTTTTTTTCGTGATATTGTACAACAATAAAAAAAAAAATTAAAAATGGTAAATATCACTAAGTTTAGTTTAAAAAAAAAAAAATGTTTTACAACAAAGAAAAAATGTTTTAAATAATTTACTAAATTTATCTAATTGAGGAAATTCCCTAGTTTACTAGTTTGACAAAAAGGTTCATTAGGAGATACGGAATTTGAGTTCCCGAGGCAAAACTTACAGAGAAAATTATTCGTTATATAATCGTCTGTATAGTAGTTTTCATAATTTTTAATAATTTATTAGTTCAAAACGATTAAAAAAACTTATTTAATTGGTCTCATGCCAAAAAAAAATACATGTAAACAAATTTAGTTTTGTATTGATCAATAATTATTAGTACCGTGAAGTTATTAGTACCAAATGGCAACGGCACAAAACTTGATCTTTGGAGTTGAAAAGAACCCAATTTGTAACCACATTATTTAGCATAACCTCAACTAATTTTTTCTCCCACTATAATTAAAATTGTCTTAACTTTCTCTACCTTCTTTTTAACTAAAAAAAAGTTTTAGACCTAAACATGTACATCTCTCCAAACCCGGAATTAAAACCTGTGGTATGGTTACATCCCAAATATCACTCGATCATACGATTTCTTGTTTTAGGTTTTGCTTTTGGTGCTTTTCTAGTCGAACTAACAACATTTGGTTTGTTTTTTCAAAATTTTCTTGTACGTATTTAATAGACATGGAATTTAGCGGAGTTCGGTGAAAGAATAATAAGTTTCCAAATTTCCGGTTTTGTATGTTACCAAATCATAGACGTAAACCAACTCTTAAACCTATAAAAACGTTTTACTAGAGATCTTCTGCTATTTTTTATCATTGTTATACGTTTATCATCGTGTTCCAAACATGACAAGCAATTAAACAAATATTTAGATTCTTTGTTCTGGTCAATACTCAAGATCTTTAGATTCATGAAAGCAATATATTTGATATGTAAATTATAAGTAGTGTGTGCATAATGATGGGGCTCAACGTTCTTAGAATGTACCAGTTCAACTATATCTCGGCATGTGCGGTTCACGTGGATCAAAAAGTTGACTTTCCGGTTTGGTCCGGTTAGTGGACAAACATGGATAGCACTTCGAAACAAGAGCAAGAAAACATAGGATTTCGTCATAATTAGTAACATTTTGGCGATGACTGGTATTTGGTAAGTATCAATCATAAGATTTGTTAAATGGTGGGATACAAAATACAATCAAATTTGCATTTCATAATTAAATATAGTATGTATTAGTAGCTGGGATAATCATGTATTAAACAGAACAGCTAGATTTTTGTTTTTTCCATCCATTCACTACAAGAAAATGAACACATAGCCACAAAATTTGTTACAACAAAAAATTGTAATAAATATTAGCTACAAATAGAGACAAGTTGCTACTAATTAAAAAAAAGAGTTAATTTGTAAAAAGCTAGTACCTATTTGTGGGTAATTTACTACAAATTGTCACGAATACAAAATTGTAACCAATTTGTTTCAATTTGGTACAATTTGGTACAATTTGTTTCAATTCGGTATTTTTCTATTAGAATTTTAGCTGTAATTTCTCAAAAAAAAAAAAATTAGCCGTAAAACAATCGATATCGAAGAATTAGCGATTAAGCTCGTTTGAGGTTGATTGGATCTTTTTTGGTAAGAAACACAACCATATCAAATTTTATTTTAATAAACTGATTAGTTGACAAAAAATATAGATCAACAATTTGTTTGGTTGTAACTTTAGATGTGATTGCATTAGCTCGTCTGAAACCGGTGAATCAACTTATGTAATCATTTAATCTCGCGCTTGACGCCAGTTAAAATCTAATGGATTAGTTTATAAGAAAAAAAACAAAAACCAACTGTTTTGTCTCTTTTTTTTTCTTATTAGTAAAGTCTATTCTCCCTACTACTCTTGGAGTCAATTTATCCGGGACACTCTTCTAAAAAAATTAAACTTCCATAATATGCTTAAAACTTGGTATACCTAACATGTAGAAAAAGAAACAATCATACGCTAAAAAATTCCATAATGCATGCAAGTTTTTTCGATCACAAGAGGCGTTGTGGTGTGATACACATGATTGATATGTCATATGTGTATGTCTCTTTAGTTCGGTTAGAATTGTGTTTAATCTGTTTCGTCCAGTCCATACTTTATCTTTTTAATTTGTCAAAATGTGCTAGGGTTTGTATTTATTCTCTTGGCAAAAAATGCTATACCATTTTCAATTTTTCTTAAAAAGATAATCATAACGGAAACCAAACTAAGAAATTGAAAGACGAATAATATTTAGAAAATTCGAAAACTCACTATTAGGTCAATACCTACTTGATACCATTTTAAAATTTAATAATTAAATTTATTAAATTTCATGGATGTTTTTTAATATTTTTTTTTAAAAAGCAGTCGGACAGCCCTGTCACGTTGTCTTTTCCTATGGTCGAAATGATTACTCTGTCGAATTTATTTTATTATCCAAACAAGAATAATTAAGCTAAATTTATTTCAGATTTAAACCCCCTATATATATACATAATACATTTCTCCCCCTTAGAATTATAGTCTCGTCGTCTTCAGCTTCATCGCCGGTGATATTTTTCGGTGATAAGAGTGAGCTAGATCTTCGTCTTGGTGGTTCCTGTTTCTTCCTCGATCCTAAGGTAAAATCAAACTTCCGATCTACTTGATTTGGTCTTGATTAAGTTTAGACGGTCCATCTATCAGAAATGTTTGCATCTTTCTAAGAGATTTATACGAGTAGCAATCTGATCTTGTAAAAAGTCTATAAAAATCGAAATGTTTAGTTTAAAGTTTGACTACAAAAATCTGTCCATTTACTTGATCTATCAAGAAACTAACTAATCATATGAACATAAATCTTTACATTTTGTTATCCGATGAGTAAGAATCATAATACTAATGATGGATGATAGTTACATTGATTTGAAACTATACATAATGCTTTTGATTGCTTCTTTCTCGATCAAGATTTCATATCTTTTTGTTTTGATTGCTTCTTTCTTGATCAAGAATTCATATCTTTATGTTTTGATTGCCTTTTTATCTATCAAGATTTCATATCTCTATGTTTTGATTGCTTCTTTCTAGATTCATATTTCTATTTTTTGGATTGCTTCTTTCTCGATCAAGAATTGATATCTTTATGTTTTGATTGCAGCTCAATAAACAATGGCCGATGCTGATGACATTCAACCGATCGTTTGTGACAATGGTACCGGAATGGTTAAGGTTAGTAGTCTCTTCTTCCTCTCTTTTGTTACTTTACCTTTTCACCTTTTTAGATTCTCTTTCTTTGATACATTTCTTTTTGTAACAGGCTGGTTTTGCGGGAGATGATGCTCCAAGAGCGGTTTTCCCGAGTGTTGTAGGTCGCCCTAGACACCACGGTGTCATGGTTGGTATGAATCAGAAAGATGCATATGTTGGTGATGAAGCACAATCCAAAAGAGGTATCCTCACATTGAAGTACCCAATTGAACATGGTGTTGTGAGCAATTGGGATGATATGGAAAAGATTTGGCATCACACATTCTACAATGAGCTTCGTATCGCTCCTGAAGAGCATCCGGTTCTTCTTACCGAGGCTCCTCTTAACCCCAAAGCCAACAGAGAGAAAATGACTCAAATCATGTTCGAGACATTCAACTCTCCAGCTATGTATGTTGCTATTCAAGCTGTTCTATCGCTTTACGCTAGTGGTCGTACAACCGGTTAGTACATTATTCGATTATTCAAAACAAAAAAATGTTCTGTTTTGTTCTGTTTTTAAACAAATGGTTTTACATTTTTAGGTATTGTGTTGGACTCTGGTGATGGTGTGTCTCACACTGTACCCATCTATGAGGGTTTCTCTCTTCCGCATGCTATTCTTCGTCTAGACCTCGCTGGTCGTGACCTTACTGATTATCTAATGAAGATTCTTACCGAGAGAGGTTACATGTTCACAACAACAGCAGAACGAGAAATTGTTAGAGACATTAAGGAAAAGCTTTCTTTTGTTGCTATAGACTACGAGGCAGAGATTGAGACTTCAAAAACAAGCTCAACAATCGAAAAGAACTATGAATTACCTGATGGACAAGTCATTACAATCGGAGCTGAAAGATTCCGTTGTCCAGAAGTACTTTTCCAACCATCATTTGTTGGAATGGAAGCTGCAGGGATCCACGAGACGACTTATAACTCGATCATGAAGTGTGATGTTGATATTAGGAAAGATCTTTATGGTAACATTGTGCTTAGTGGTGGTACAACTATGTTCAATGGCATTGCAGATCGTATGAGTAAAGAGATCACAGCTCTTGCACCAAGTAGCATGAAGATTAAGGTCGTTGCACCGCCCGAGAGGAAGTACAGTGTCTGGATTGGTGGATCTATCCTTGCTTCTCTCAGCACTTTCCAACAGGTAAATATTTGGACCGCCATTTCTCACTTCTTGCGGTTTGATTATATGTCGAGAAAATTCCTCTTATTGATTGATTTTTGTGTGTGTTTGTGTGTGTGTACTCAGATGTGGATCTCTAAGGCTGAATATGATGAGGCTGGTCCAGGAATTGTCCACAGAAAATGCTTCTAAGCTAAAAGAAGAAAGCATTTGCACGACGCGATCTACAGTTTCTTTATACTTCTTCATTTGTTTGTTTCATTTTTTCTTCTTCTTATGTCATTCATGTACCGTTTTGAGAAACTTTATGGTGTAAGCGTTTGGAGAAGTGCCGAGGGAGGCTCTTGCTTTGCTTACCTTGGGCACAAATCCGCATTTCAAACCCCAAATCATTCCTTATTCTTAAGTCCATTTGTTTGTGTTGTAGCCTCTTGAAACTCGGATGAAAAAACAAAGCTCTTTGGACTGTTGATATATGTATTGTATGTTGAAAGAATTTTTGTGTTAGTACTATCAACAAATTTGTAGGGTTTTAACACAATCGTCTTCTTCTTGGAACTGGAACCTGAATTCAGAGTCAATTAGGATTTGAATTGGGTTTTGAATAAAACTTAGATAAATCATAAAACATAGTTTTTTTAATCGTCTAGATTTATGAATTATTACAAATTATGAGAACAATTACACGGACGATTATACAACGGATAATTTCAGTCTTGATAAGTGGGACCACTCGGCTTTCTTTGCACCACGCTGGAAATCTTCTGTAAAATTTTACTCTATTAATTTGTATTCTCCGGGACTCGAACTCCGTACTTATTGGTGTAAAAGCTTTCAACCATAGTTTACCGCAAAAAAAAAACATCATATAAAACATAGCACTAAGCTGAGGAAAATGAAGTCAAAACTCTGAATAAAATCCTTGAGGTGTATGGAACTGCAACAGGCCAAATCATCAATTTGAATAAGTCCTCAATCACTTTTGGTGATAAAGTAGAGGAACCAATTAAGCTCAAAGTGAAACAGATTACTGGTATTTTGAATGAAGGAGGTGCAGGTACGTACCTTGGCCTTCCTGAATGTTTCAGTGGCTCAAAAATAGATATGCTTACATTCATTCAGGAGAAACTGAAGAACAAGCTGTCTGGTTGGTATGGCAGGTTACTTTCTCATGGGGGTAAAGAAATTCTTTTAAAATCTGTAGCTTTAGCTATGCCCGTGTATGTCATGAGATGTTTCAAGTTGCCAATGGCTACTGTGAATACTCTGACAAGTGCAATGGCTCAATTCATCTGGAATTCTTCTGAAGACAAGAGGAAGCTTCACTGGTTATCTTGGGAGAAGCTTACTTTGAGCAAAGACCTGGGAGGACTTGGTTTGAAAGATATCCATTGTTTTAACCAAGCTCTTTTAGGGAAACAAGCATGGAGGATCCTCAACAACCCAGATTGCCTCCTTGCAAAGTTACTAAAAAGTAGGTACCACTCTTATTGTGAATTCTTACAATCTATAGAAGGCACAAGACCCTCCTTTGGGTGGAGAAGTATTTTGTTTGGGAGAGAATTGTTGAGGAAAGGTCTTAAAAAGAAGATAGGGAATGGTGAGACTGTTAATGTTTGGACAGATTTATGGATTGATGATGTTAGAATGAAAGCTCCCTTGATTAAAAGCTGCTCGATTGACCTTAATCTAACGGTGAATCAGTTGATGGATTTCAGAAACAGAACGTGGAATAGAAGTAAGTTGGATGAATTGTTCTACCAAGAAGATATCAATCTAATCCTCAAGATGAAGCCTATTGTGGAACTAAAAGATTTCTGGGTTTGGAAGCATAATAGAAGTGGTGACTTCTCTGTTAAATCTGGATACTGGATGGCGCATAAGGAGAAAAACACAGAGCTGATTCGGTTAGCTGAAATGAAACCATCCACCTTAGAGATCAAGCAGAAGATATGGAAGATCATCACAGTTCCAAAGATTAAAGCCTTCTTATGGAAAGCGGTAAGTGAGGCCATTCCTGTGGTTGAATTGTTGGAGAGAAGGGGTATGGATACTGATTCGAGATGTCAAGTATGCGGTAATGAAGGTGAATCTATCAACCATGTTTTGTTCTCTTGCTCTTTGTCAAGACAGATATGGGCATTGTCTGGTTTCCCTTGCCCACCAGGTGGCTTTGATGAGTTTTCCCTTTTTTCGAATTTCCACTACTTGTTGGAAACTTACAAATCCAAACTAGTTCCTCTGGAAATTAGACGTGTGTTCCCTTGGCTTATGTGGTATGTTTGGAAGAACAGGAATGGTTTGTTCTTTGAAGGGAAGATGTTCTTGGCCACTGAAGTTGTATCAAAGGCAAATAAAGAGGCTGAACAGTGGTTCGCCACTCACTCTGAAGACAAGAAAGAAGATTTGGGACTCCTTCCCAAAAAGATTTGGGTTAAGAAGAAATGGACTAGACCTCCTGAGAGATGGGTGAAGTGTAACATTGGAGTGGAGTGGTCAAAAGACCAGAAGGTTTGTGGTGCTTCTTGGATTTTGAGGAACAGCATGGGTGAGGTACTGCTTCATAGTAGAACCAGTTTCTCTAACGTTCTTTCTCTTGAAGATGCAAGCTACCAAGCTCATGCTTGGTCCTTTGAAAGCATGGTTACTCATCAGGTTTCAAATGTCATTTTTGGGACTTGTGAGATACAATTGGTTAATGCTTTAGAGAGACCGATGGCTTGGCCTTCTTTCACTTGGCAAGTCCTTGAATTCAGGAAAGTGTTGCATTGTTTAAAGGATTGGAAACTGGAAATTGAATCGAAGACCTCAAACAAAGGAGCATGGTTAATTGCGAATAGTGTGATACGTGACCATAGAAGTCATTCCTATGTATCAGTTGGTGCGCCGGCTTGGCTCTTGCCTTTTTTGGAGTAGGATTTGCAGCCTTAGGTGGTTTGATTTGGGCTATTTGACTGAAGTTTTTGAAGGAACATTTGCTTATTAGTTTAGCTTGTGTTTCCTTTCAAATAGCATTGTATAGAAGTGTAATCCAACTTAATCCTCCCTCTTAATATATTTTTCAGATGACAAAAAAAAAAAAAAAAACATAGCACTAGATAAATAGAGGAAGCTTAAGTGTTATGGGCTTTTAAATTGGGCCTTGAGTAACAAATAAATAAAATTCTTCAAATTAAGATTATTCAAGAAACCTAAAGAAATTTTACGCAGCCGTGAGAAAAACAATGGCGTCTTCTTCTTCCTCTACTCGAGAGTTTCAGCTAGAGAAGGAAATCAAAAGGCACGAAGTTTCGTTAGATGAATTAAGCAATCTCTCTTCTTCACGACGCGTTTACCAACAAAACGGAAACCTCTTCTTCCTCACAACATCAGAGAAAGCAAAAACCAATGCTCAAAAACAACTAGACTTGTCCAAATCTGAACTCGTCAAGATTCAATCTCAGACATAAACTATATCGAAGCTTGTTTTGTTAATCTCAGTTTTTATGTACTTTACCAGTTTTTGTTTTTAAAACATGTATTGTTGCTTCATGATTTTGTTGCTACTATCAATTAACTAATGATGCTTGATTTTTAGTGTGTTTTTAACTATTTGTAAGTGTAATTATAATCTGTTACAACCATTGAAAGATCCTAATGAATATTATATACAAATCATCCACAGGTTATAGAGTAAGCGACTTAAAAATCATGTTTACTGTCATATAAACATAATGGTATTATTCACTAAGCAACCATTGAAGAAGCAGAGATAGGAATTGGCTAAACAGAGAAAATGGACTCTATGTTTCTAAGATATCTAATCCAGTTGTAAATCACATTGAACGCGGTTTTACAAGTCGCAATCTCAACCGCAATAGCCTCATGCAAGACATAAATCAGATGATGCACAATAAACAAGTTTAATTTACAGTCCCATAATCCCATTCATCAAACACCAAATGGTCTAAACACTTATGAAGTTGTGATTATAAGAAAATTCATTTTCGGAATGGAGGGAGTATTTATTAACAAATATGCAGATTAATGAGGTAAGATTACATGAGATCTCCGTGTCTTTAGTTTATAATTAGAGTTATTCGTCGTGATTCCACGCATTAAAGGTAGAAGGTGTCCATTATAAGCATGGAGGCTGAAGTTTTGAATGTAAAAAACTAAAGATTTTTTTTATGCAATAAGAGATAGAAGTAAATTACTAATGGAACGAGTCCAACAAAGACATAAGCTCAGTTCTGAATGTTGTCGCTAGCGGCTAGCCACTCGAAAGCGGCACAAAAGAAAACTAAAAATTATTTTTGATGCAATAAGAGAAAGAAATAAATTACTAATAGAACGAGTCCAACAAAGACATAAACTCAGTTCTGAACGTTGTCGCTAACCGCTAGCCACATGAAACCGGCATAAAAGATAGCTATAACCAATAGTTGTTTCTTCGAAAAAGGCTTCTCGTTAGTTGGAATCCTGAACAAGTCCATAGTATTCTCCATGTGATCCGGCTCACTGAAGATACCAAATCCGACGTGATAGTTTTGTATCCCCTTTCAAGGGGCTTTCTAATTCAACTTCTCTGGTCTGCTTTTGCTTCAGATCATACAAGTACGCGTAAAATATTTTAGCAGCAGGATCCAAGGTCGCAGGCATTTTCACAATCTCACCATCACGAGTAACACCAGCGATACGATAATGTAATAGATGAGGAGGCATGAATAATCCAATCTTTGACCATTCTTTTTGGTTCTTGATATGATCATCTTCTAAGATCCACATCTCTGGACTTTGGTTACTTGAGCCGCAACATATGAATCCTAATTTCCCTTTGTAGTTTACCAATCTCGACATCAAAAACTCACTATGGGGCATCTGGATATGATCAAATCTTTCGAATCTAACATCGAACTTCCCTAATACATTTCCGGCAAATTTACTTATGTAATAGATAATCCCATTGATGCATACACTGCTCGTTGGTCCATGGCAATCGTCACCTTGACGGAAATTCTTCCGGCGATCCATTGCTTTTTCTTTCGACTTTCCAATGTGAAAACATGACAAGAACGCTTAAAACCTGACCTTTGTATACAACACAACACTTTGTATTGATTTTCAACTGGATCATACCCGAAGAATCCATCCATGGAGTAGCTGAATGTATTGTATTTGATACCGGATAATACAAGGGTTTGTCTAGTGGTAGGGTTGTATATCGCAAACTCATTGGATCTTGACAAACAACAGATTAACCCGCGGATCACATATTGATACATGGAAGAGAGACTTAACCCATTAGTTAATCTAAGACTCTCTCTATATGCGGATATGAATGTTTTGGTAGGGTTTAGAGGATACGTAGACGAGCGGATATGTGGACAATGCCTGGAGTGGAGGTGACAAGTAGACGCGGCTGAGTCAAAGAACGAGTCTTGATCAAATTAGTGATATGATATGACCATAGCGTCGAGACACATTGGAACCTTACAAGTGTCTTCACCGAGAGTCTAAAGAGTATATCAACCGTTAGATCCAAAGGGATATAGATTGCATCTGACAACTTTTCTCCACCACCTCCATCTTGTAAGGACTCTTGGCTAATCTTCTTTTTACTTCGTCTCTACATATTGTCCATTTTCTCTTTTTGTCAACCCTAATCAAAGAAAAGGTAGAAGACTATATATACATTCAGACAGTACTAGGGTTTATGTCTTTTTCCCTTATTTTTGTATTAAAAGATATATATTCTTTTTTAGAAAAATAAATTATAAGCCACTAAGTTTGGTATTATGATGCAGCGAGATATTTGGAATATTTCCAAATATCATTATTTTCTATTTTATTATTTATTTTTAGAATATTCTAAGGAATATTAGGGTTTTATGCTTTATTATAAATAGCCTTCTTAGGCCTCCTATTGTATTTAGTTATTGATGAATTATTAATCGAAAGATTTAAAGAGGTTTTGATAAACCACTGTGAAGAGTATTCACAAACCCTAAGAGCTTTTACGAAAGCTCTGAGAGGAGGACTCTCAAACCATAGTTTCCGGGTATTCTCATAATCAACGGATCTAGTTCTATCCCTAGAAGCTTCCGCTCCATCAGTTGGTAATCAGAGCCATCCTCTTTGATTTCTTAATCAGAGAACAATTTTGGTGATCATGGTGAGTGATAGTAACATCTATCCTTTCGTGGACGAAAGTCTTTTTGTCGAGAGAGAAGAAATCCATGAGATCTATAGAGAGATTCATGGTGATCCTATCTTCGATATCTATGAAGAAGATGTTAGGGGTTTTGACTTTGTCTTTCGAGAAGATGATTTCGAAAATCTGACTCGTGCAAAATCGGATCTGTGCAAAATCAGGGTTGAATTCGTTATGTGCGAAATTCGTGCAGTTTCAAGTTTCTGAAAAATCCATGCAGGATCAAGTTCGTGCAAAATTCGGGCGAAATCTGATTTCTGCAAATTTGGTGCTCACGAAGAATCCTTTGAAGATTTGAAGAATTCATATTTGGTGTCAAGAAATCTATTGAAGATTCGAGGACGAATCTTTCTTGGCATGCAGCACAGATACAAGATTCGAGGACGAATCTTTTCTTGGCCGGCGAGACCTGATGCAGCGAGATATTTGGAATATTTCCAAATATCATTATTTCCTATTTTATTATTTATTTTTAGAATATTCTAAGAAATATTAGAGTTTTATGCTTTATTATAAATAGCCTTCTTAGGCCTCTTATTGTATTTAATTATTGATGAATTATTAATCGAAAGATTTAAAGAGGTTTTGATAAACCACTGTGAAGAGTATTCACAAACCCTAAGAGCTTTTACGAAAGCCCTGAGAGGAGGACTCTCAAACCCTAGTTTCCGGGTATTCTCATAATCAACGGATCTAGTTATATCCCTAGAAGTTTCCGCTCCATCATATTACATGAACCGAATCCGAACCCGATGATAGGTTCTTCAAAACTAAACCTAAACGGTTATTTATGATTCACACATAACCTCCTTTTTAAATTGTATATATATTCAAGACATATTTAACAGTTTTAACTGAAAAATATATTTTATCAGCAAACTCTAGTTCCATTTTTCAATCTTTCATGTCACAATTTAAAGATGCATATAGATCAGATATGTGCATGTGTTTGGGTAACTTAAAGATGCGTGGTTTATAGATGTAAGTGTTTCATCTCTCTTCTCCTCAAGTCGTTCGGTTTTGCAACATGTTTATGATTGTAATTTGTAAATATTTTTAGCTACATAAATTAGATAGTAATAAAATAAAGAAAGTTAAAAAGGTTTGTAAAAGAAAACAATTTCCTAGTCGACCTTCTCGTAAAGAATGCTCGTCTCCGTCAAAAAGTTTTCTCTTATATTAGCACTTCAATTCCCGTTTGGTTCATTGATACTCATGTATTCTTGTAATCGAACGGTCTAAGTGTTCTTAACACACATACAAAAAAAAAATCTTGTATCATATAGATGTCTCTTACAGAAAAAGCTTTCGTATATATAAAATAAATATATTGTCTTATGATTTCAAACTTAATTCTCCCATTTTATGTCTTTTAACGTTACTATTCTTCTATCTAAAACTTGGTACCAACTCAAGCAAAAACACATATGTGAACTGAATTAATAACTGCAAAACAATATAAAAATAATACATTAAAACATGGGTTATTGGGTTTAATAACCAACAAAAAAACTATAATCTATAATCTAACCAATTTCCCCATTTGTCTCTCTCTATCTCTTCCTATATCTCTCTAACCAATTGGTTAGATTATACTACATTATAATTTTTTTTGTTGGTTATTAACCAAATTAGCCCTTAAAAGTTAAAACATTAATGGTGATGTTTTTTTGTCAGCAAAGACATTAATATGAATGAATCAAAAATTCAAAAACATTATAAAAATAACAAACAAATACATCAAAACATTTTAAACCGTTGAGATATGACCACATCCACATGTTCCCATTTCCAACAAAACCACACTAGGCTCTGTTTCTAAAGCCCACTTGTTCTCTCTCTCTCTCTCTCTTTACTGTCCTCCAATGGCTGATTACGACGACGAAGAGATCAACAACCATCAAAGACCACCATACATCCCCAAAGAAACAGCACTTCAAGCTCTAAACACAATAATCCAACTCCATTTCGAAAAAACCCTAGAGAAAAAACGAGCCATTGACACTCAAAAGAAGAAACTTCACAAACTTTTCAACCTCTTCTTCATCTTCCTCGCAATCATCTTCTCAGCTCTCTCTCAATCCTCAAGCCGTCTCCAATGTCGTCATTGTTGGGGACCAATCTCTCTCCTCACTTTCTCTCATCTCATCTTTTACATCTCAGTAGCACAAACACTTCGTTGTATCAATGGTTTCAAGTATCAACGTCGTTGTCATAAGCTTACTCTTGGTCTTGCTACAGAGAAGCTTCGGTTTGTTAAGATCTCCGCCGTGGATGATGATATCTCCGCCGCTGCTGCTGCCGGAGATCTTGAAGTTCCGTACCAAGAACCGTCGGAGAGTTACTTTGTGAAGTTTAAGAGAACTTGGGCTCTTCATTTTGTGTTCTTGATACTTCTTTATGGTTTCTTGGTCTCTTTCTCTGTAGTTGTTCTCTGTTTCTGATCTACTGGAGGGGTATTTTCGGACAATTTATGGGTTTCACCAATTAATCATAGTTTATTCAAGGCTAAAATGGTAGTTTTGCATGTACTTGGATTTGTTGTAACAAACAACACTTTCAAGTTTCAACATTTTAGTATTTTGAGATACATTTTAGCATAGGATACATAAATTAAAAAGTACAAGATACTTGATTTTTTGTTTTTGTTTTTGTTTTTTAACAAACACATCCAACGGTAACATTTTCCGACAAAAGAACAAAAATTAATGGTTTTTGGTGATTTGGTTTTGTAATTTAAATCCCACGAGTAGTAGATTTGTTGGTGCCTTTTCCAATTTGCAACTCTTCGCTGCTCGAGGAGGACGGGTCAAGCCCGTACTCGCTCGTGCCACCATATTCGCTACTTGCCCCGTAATCGCGACTATCCAATGGTACTTTCCGGAATTTCCTCATCTCGTCACCATATGTGCCTGTCTCATAGTCCGAGCTACCATCACCTCCGCTCGAGCCAATGTTTGAGTTCTGTCCCGGTTTCACACCATCGTTTAAATCGTCTAGAGAGGCATCTCCCTCCAAAATCCGAACAATCTACTCGAAAAAGCGCAACAACATTACATTTGAACAATCTAGCCTAACCAAAAGTTTGCCACACCAAACCGAATTTAACCGAAAATTTACCTGACTCATCTTTGGACGGCGACGACCAGAGTGTCTTACGGCTGCAGCAGCACAAGCCACCATTCGAGCCATCTCATAAGGCTCGTATTGAGTTTCAAGAAATGCATCAACTAATTCTCTATAATCTCCATCTTGAGCTGCCCTCATGCATAATGGTCTTGCCTGCCAATAAAAGATTAACCAAAACATGAAGTTTAATTTGTTTGATTAACTTTGTTTGTTTTATGGTTTTATATGAATATATATACTAACCCAATCAACCAAACTATCTTCCATTTCACCACTTAGATCAACAGGTCTGCGTCCGGTTATGAGCTCCAGAAGCATAACTCCAAAAGAGAAAACATCTGATTTCTCTGTTAATTTCCCACTTGATGCATATTCAGGAGCTAAGTATCCGAATGTTCCCATGACTCGAGTCGACACATGTGTGTTGTTGTCTTGAGAAAGCTTAGCCAGTCCAAAATCTGCCACCTGAAAAGTTTACAACAATGTTACAAAAAAAAATTGAAACAAGATTAAAGTAAATTAAGCATTAATACCTTGGCTTCAAAGTTAAGGTCAATTAGAATGTTTGAAGCTTTAATGTCTCTATGGATAATTTTAGGATGGCCTTAACACAATTATCCAGACAAAAAACATAGAATCAATATCATAACTTTAGATGTATGGTTTTAGAGCTAAAGTGAAAAAGGGTAAAAAGAGATTAATCACTCACAATCTTCATGTAAATAAGCAAGACCTTTAGCTGATCCTAAGGCAATCTTGAGTCTAGTTGGCCAATCCATAACTTTCCCACTTTTCCCTATAATTTGCATTGATTTAGAGACAATGTAAGTCATAATCCTTACCAAGAACACAAGAAAACTGCAAAAACTCATGATCATTACCATGAAGATGGAACTCAAGTGTGTCATTAGGGAGAAACTCATAAACCAACAATCTTTGACCTCCTGCATTACTGCAATATCCAACAAGAGACACGAGATGTCGATGATGAACACGACTAATGATATCAACCTCTGCCTGAAACTCTCTATCGCCTTGCCCGCTTCCCGCTTTGAGACTCTTCACCGCAATCTCTTTACCATTAGGCAAGACTCCTTTGTGAACATATCCGAACCCGCCTTGTCCTAACAAACGATCTTTCGAAAAACCTTGAGTCGCGGCCGCGAGTTCTTCATAAGTGAATGTACTTTTGTTGAATCCTAAAGCAACTGAAGGGTGAGGTGGTGGTAGAGATGGAGCATATGGACCTGATGAGTAAGTTGAGCTCATTTCGCCGCTTTGCATCGGATTTGCACCTCCTGACATTGGTGGTGCTGGTGGCGATGGCATTGGCTGCCAGTTTCCTGGAGGTGGTGGTTGCGGCGGTGAATTCATCCAGTTTGTTCCCATTGATCCAGGAGGTGGAGGTAAATTCACAGTGTGATCATTTTGATTGTACTGTTGTTGTTGTTGTTGTTTTTGTTGAGCAGCAGTACTATTGAAATATTGATCACCACCAGCTAAAATCCCAACCAATCAGAGATTATAAGACAATTAGGTTAGATATGAGAGATGCGTTACAAAAGAAAGTAAGAATCAAAGAGTGTATTCCTCTAGTTTCTTGTCTAACAAGAAAACTAGGTTCATTGAACCTAGAAACTAGGTTTAATTAGGGCTTATTATTTCCACAATTATCTTAAAACTAGGTTTAAATTTATTCTTCGGCAACAAGGCAATAAACTAAGCTAGGGTTTATGAATACATACTTTTGCCTGCCGCGAAACCATTGCTTCCGTAATACGGCATCTGATCAAGCTTTGATTTCTTCTTCTTCTTCTTACGTAAACAACATATGCAAAACAATACCATGACAAGAAACAATAGTCCAGCTGCAGCCACAAGTCCTATGATTACACCCATGTTTCGACCCTCGTTACTTAACGAATTCGAACCACCGTTTCTATTAGGTGGCGCCACGGATCTTGGTGGCGACGGAGAGATATGGTTAGAATTCTTAGACGGTGGTGGAGGAGACGGCGAATGGTTTCTTCCTCCTCCATTTCCGCTTCCATCATTTCCGTTGTTATTGTTGTTGTTGTTGTTATTGTCATGTTGTTGCGGCGAAGGAGGAGGTGATGATTGTTGGGAGGAGGAAGAGGAGTCGGAAGGTGGTGGAGGAGGAGAGGAAGAGTCAGCGGAGGAATTTTCCGGTGGAGAAGGAGGAGGTGGTGATTGTTCTTGTTGTTGAGGAGGAGGAGCTTGAGGTGAAGATGGAATAGGAGGAGGAGGAGAAGATGTTTGACTGTCGGAAGATGGAGGAGGAGATGTTGTTTGTTGGTCGGTGGAGGAAGGAGATGACGGAGGAGGAGGAGGAGTTGCTGGCGGTGAGTTTTCCCGGGATTGCCCCTCCGCCATAATCTCTCTCTCTCTCTCTCTCTCTCACTCTTCCGGTGGTTTTTTAATTGGAAGCTATTGTGAGATGAAACAAGGAACACCAAACTATGTTCCTAGGAACATGGGAGCTCATTTTTTTGGTGCTATTTTCAAATTCTATTTTTAAAAAAGTTTTTCAAATTTGCTTGTTGTTATTTCTATATTTGGAATTATACAACCAAGCAAAAAGATATTCACAATTACAACTAATATTTTCCATTACAGCCAAGATTTTGTGTGTTTCAATTTTTGAAGAAAAAAAATTAAAATAGTATAGAAATTTGCTTTCGTTGAGAGTTGAACTCAAGACCTCCCGCTTACTAAACGGGTGCTCTAACCAACTGAGCTACGAGAGCTTTTTGTTATCTAGATTCTCTTTATAATATTTATCGATTTATAAATTAAATTTTTCATTAGGGTATTTAATAACTTTAACTTTAAATCAGGATTCATAATCTAATGGATATTGATTGGTATAATTGATTTTGACTTTGAAACAAAATAAGAGAATTTTGGTACAAATTTTCTTGAACTTTTTTGCTACACAAACCTCTTGTCACTTTTATAGATTCTTTTCAACTCTTAATTCGACTTATTACAGGTTGCATGCATTGTCACACCTCTTGTCATTTTAGACATTGTTCTAAAAATGTTTTAGACGTCCGTCTATACGTATTTTGGCGTTAGAATTCTACAGACGGTGGAAATTCTCGCTTATACCGTTTAAAATATTAGAATAATAAAATAATTATTGCTTAAAATAAATAAATAATTATTGTTTATAAATCATGATATTTTATATATTATGTTATAAATTGTTGATAATAAATGTATATGAATTTTATTATTTGAAATCACGATATATTATATATTTTGATATACATAGCTATTATATTTTTGTAAAGCGTTTAGACCATTCAAAAAATCGCTTAGCTTCCGATTATGTGTTGGATCATTACTTGTTTAGACAGTTCTCTTAAATATTGAATTTAGATAAAACGTTCAAAATCATTCATTCTTCAACTTTAACTTTTATTACCAATTTTATGTTTATTTTGTATAAATAATTGTTTATTTTCTAGACAATCATTCCCATACAAATTTTGCATAAATTTGAAAAATAAAACATGTACAGTAGTAACTCTATAAATTAAGAAGAAATTTGTAAAAATATTTGTGTGGTTTGAAAACTAACCCATGTTTCTAAAAATTTGAAAACTATGGAATATATAGTGTTTCATCATCAACCAAAAGATGAATTCAATAACGATTTTGGTCAAGGCCTCTCGACCAAACTTGTTCCAGTCTCGATCACATTGTATTTTGGTCAATTTCATTTTGATTTTTGATCCAGCGGATGTTCTTTGATCTTGTTTTAACTCCTTACTGTTGTTTATGGTCTTTGGGTATTTTTTGTAATCTCATCCTATCTCAGCCATTTATACTAGCAACTTCAAATCAAGCATAGATTTTAGCTTAAATATAAGATTCTGATCCCAACCAATATAGTTGTATCATCGCAATGATTATACTAACTTTATACTCCCTCTGTTTCATATTAATTGTCATTCTAAGCTTTTATTTTATATCAAATTATTTGTCGTTTTACATTTTCAATACAAATTTATTATTGATTTTTCGATTTTATCCATACTCTTTTAGCTTAATAACTACATATCAAATGAAAAACACATTATTAAGGGTAAAACAGATTTTTTAAATGTTTTCTTAATTGACGTGAAATCACCTAGAACCAGTGCCGGTCCTGAAAATTTATGGGCCACAAGCCAAAATAAAATTTTGGGCCACTAACTATTAAAATTTTAACAAAAAAAATAATTAAAATATTTAATAACAAGGAATTGAACTCTCCACTTCAACATTCTTCCACGAAACACTTTACCAATAGAGGTAAAGGCAAGTTTTATCTAAGTTCTTGTCACAATTTATTTTCTCAGTGATCGATGAGATTCATAATCTACACGTGTCCGAAGCAGTGTGTCACTTAAATGCGATCTGATTAATCTCTTGGTAGCCATGAAATGAGTGCCCAAGGGTTGTTTTTTTTGGGTCGTTGAGTGCCCAAGAGTTATCTTGTTGTAAAAATCATCTTAATGTTACTCGGTAAATAAAACATCGAATCAAAACAGTTTACATCTTTTAGTGTTTCTACTTTCTAATGAGATAAAAAAAAAATACTCCTCTAGTATGGAATGGAGCTAACAAAAAGAAAATGTATAGTAATTCTTTGTTATTTGAACCGCATGCATCGGTTCGATTTTTTAATATATTATTGTTGAAAGTACCACTCGGAAAATGTTCCAGCATTTATAGGTTAGATGCTATTATGATTTGGAAAGAGAAATAAAACACTTACTAGAGTACAATTCTATTTTTAACGCAAAACTTTGGAATTGGAATATAATATAATACAAATTCACGTGGGTTGGCATTTAAATTGTTTTGTTTTGTTTTTTTTGTTTTTTTTTTATTTTTTTTTCATAAAATTTCCGTTTTATTTATTCTTTTCCATCCCACTTTTACATAGATACCATTTGGATCAGATAATTAGCCCAACCACACATGGGAAGCCTAATCCGGATGAAATCTTTAAATTGTTTCTACACTCCAACAGAGTTTATAATATATCTTAACCATTCAAATAACCCTTTTGGATTTCGTTGAGAGACTCTGAGATTATTTTTTTTTAAATCTGTATATAATTATACGCATAATAATTATAAAAAACTGTCCTTGTTTTATGCAGGAGAAATATTTATATATGAAAAGAATCTAAATCTCTTTAAAAATTACACAGTAGTCGAGGCTAGATCTTATCATGTGATGGATCCAAAACATAGACTTCTCTTTTACTTCTTATTGGTTTTAAAATGAAATGTAAAGTCTTAGAAACTAAACTATTTGCCTATCAATCATCTCTCCGTGGATCACTCGGGTTTCGATCGGTGTTTTACTCTATAGATTTTGTTAGTTGCTATGCTTAAGCTTGTGTATGTCTTTTGGCTCCCCTTTGGTGGGATGATGGCTCCCCATTGTACTTCCTCTCTAGTTTTGAATAGTACAAACAGATGAAAAAAAAAGTCTTAGAAATTATTTAAAGAGAAATTCTCTTGTATACCTTGAAATTTTTTTTCCAAAAATACCATCTTCAAGTTTTTTTTTCCAAAAATAATACTTTTTTCCAAAGTTCCAAAAATACAACTTTTTTAAAAGTTGATTTTTAAAGTTTAGAAATTAAAAATTTTGGGTTTGGGTTAACTATTCAAAAATTAGGGTATAGTTTTAGGGGTAGAGTTTGAGTTTGAGGTTTAAGGTTTAGTTTTGAATGTTAAAAATGAATTTTAAAAAAGTAGAATTTTTGGAACTTACGAAAAAATGTGATATTTTTGAAAAAAGAACTTCAAAGTGGTATTTTTGGAATTTTTTTTAAAAAAGTGGTATTTTTGGAAATTGCCCCTTATACTACTTGTCTGGCGGTTTTTATGTTGAAAGATTTTAAACCATACATTAATATTATGAAAAACATCTCTCCAAAATATCCCTCACTTGACCTAATTTATTTATATTGTTTTGTGATTATACTTAACAAACCCAAACCGGACATCGGTTTAAAACCGTAATTAGGGTTTTTCGATCGAAAGTGCCAGCCGCCCACTATCACTTTTCTTATTATTTTCCTTAAAGGATTTTTTTGCTAAGCTAAAGAAGGAAACTCGTGGCTTTTACCATAAACTCATCTATATATAGAGCTCTACGTCTAGTAAGTTTTTTACCTCCACATCAAAAACCATTTGTCTCTCTTCTAAGAATTAATCACTTCAACTAATATTTCCCAATGAAGAGTCTCTCAACATTTCTTGCATTGGCTTTAACATTGTCATTAGCCTTTGCTTCTGACCCAAGCCCCCTTCAAGACTTCTGTATCGGCGTAAGCGACCCAGCAGATGGCTGTATGTACATTATGATTTCCTAATCCTTCTTTACACTTATCTTTCATTGATTTTTCATTTATTTCTTATAAGTTATAACTCTTGGTTATTATGTTCAGTGTATGTGAACGGAAAGTTTTGCAAAGACCCAAATCTCGCCATACTATCAGACTTCGTTATCACAGGGCTTAACGAGCGAAGACCAATAAATGATCCGATCGGATCAAACGTGACATTCGTTAATGTTGATAACCTTCCAGGTTTAAATACTCTCGGCCTAGCGTTTGCACGTGCGGATTTTGAAGTGAACGGGCAAATCCTACCCCACACTCATCCACGAGCAAGCGAGATCTTGTTTGTTACGGAAGGATCAATTTTGGCTGGTTTTGTCACCGCCGACGACACTGGAAATCGTGTTTTCTCCAAAGTACTCAACAAAGGTGATCTCATTGTGTTCCCACTGGGAATGGTCCATCATGCAGTTAACGTTGGAAAAGGTCCAGCAGTTGCATTCGGTATCTTGAACAGTCAAAACCCTGGTATGATCACTATTGCTAACACCAAGGTGCTTGGGTCTAACCTACAAGATTTTCTTGCAAGCGTGGTTTAGGTGGATCCTAAGGTCATCATGGATCTACAAATGTGATATGCTCTTTTAGTTTCGTTTGTTTTCTTTACCTTTGTCTAAATAAGGATCATGTATCATCCATCATGTTCGTCAATAAGACAATAACGAACGTGACATAATGTTTGGTCGTTGTCATTACCGTTGAGCGTTAATGAATTAATATTTTCTTTTCTTTTGTCAACAATGGATACAAATTTACTTTTGCAATCCACTTCACGCCCCTGAAATTTTTCCATCAAGAGCATAAACTAAAATGTGAAGAGCATAAACCAGAAAATGTTTACAGTTCTTCATGATGATTCTTGTTGGAATTATATTCAAAACAAGTTAAATTATTTTAGTCTATAAAATTTCTCCTTATTTTGAAAAATAAGAATTCAGTACAAAGGTTTGATGACTGATGAGTTGATAAAGGTTAAAATAAGTTCGTTGAATAAATTTAATATTTGACTATTCCACTTCTCTCTGATCCGCTCTTTATGGATAGTTTCACGTGACAGTTAAAAAAACAAACACAAAATCTCATGTAAACAAAATATAATAAAAACCAAAAACCTTATCTCTAGTTTTATCATTGTCGGTTGCAGCATTGAATTTGACCTGATCTTCTTCTAAGAGCATGATTATAGCTGATTTTGTTGAGTATCAGTAGCCCAATTTCAATTAAAATACAATATTTGGGTATCTGCAAAGCCCATTTTGTATCAGTTTGTTGATACAAAATCAACAGTAGATCTTGCCACGTGTCGACGCCGCGTGCAACGCGAAAATTAGGTTTGGGGTAACCCAAGTCATTTGCGCGTTTTGTTTCGAGAACCATTTTTCTCTCTCTGCGATGGCGACGGCGATGGCGATGACGAATCGAATCGTTTCTTCGAAACGGTTTGATTCTCGTTGCTTCGCTTTGCTTGTTCTTCGATTCTATTCTCTCTGGTTGTTTTCTGATTCGATTTTCTCTCGTTTTTGTTTGTTTCGATCTCTCTGGTTCTTATTCGATTCGATTTTTTCTGGTTTTTGTTCGATTCGATTCTCTCTGGTTTTTGTTCGATTCGATTCTCTCTGGTTCTTATTCGATTTGATTATCTCTGCTTCTTCTTCGATTCTCTCTAAATCAATCTATGAACCCTAGTTACCATTTCCATGTCGATTCGTCTAGGTTTAGAGAAATCGATCTATGAACCCGTTTAGTATTTGCATGTCGATTCGTCTAGGTTCAGAGAAATCAAAGTATGAACCCTAGTTTGTATTTGCTTGTGGATTCATCTAGGTCCACATCAATCGATCCGGTTCCAATCTATGAAGCCTCTGTCGATTCATCTATCTTCAGAAAACTTGATCCAAAGCCGATGTATGATTCAAGCCTCCTTCTGTCTCCATAACAGATAAGTTTTGTTCTGTCGATTGTTTCGAATTCATGTTTGTATTGTTTGGTTCTAACTGTTTTGATTGTGTATGTGTTCTTCAGATGACGAGTTGGATGGTAGACTTGGTAAAAGAAGGTAACAGTCAACATGAAGGTGAACAAGAAAGGTATATCCATTTGCCCATCGTCTTTGATATTTTGTCTTTCTTTCATTGTTTGTATGATTGTGTCTTGATGATTAAGTGTAGAATACAATGTTATTGTGTGATTGTTTCACTAGTTTCTACCCACTCATATTGGTTTTCATTGATTTATGATTTTTTAAGAGAATAAAATTGGTTCCTTATTTGTGATTAGCGATCTACTGAGAGACATTTCACTAGAAATGTACTGGAATTAGGTTCGATCTTGATATGTTCTTGTGTATGATGTAAGTAAAGGATAAGACTTGTGAAGTAATTTTTTTTAAAAATGAACTAAAATGAACAAACTTGATATATTTAGTGATTTGATGTTGTGCATGATGTAAGTAACTGTGTGTAGTAAATGAAGAAAATGAACAAACTTGATATATTCTGTGTCTGATTTCATCTTCTGTAATTTATTACTTTAGTTGTTTTGCTCTACTACTAGAGTAGGATAAGTAAATGCAGTTGTTCCATCAAAGTGTCTTTGCTTGTTTCTGTAATGAGGTGTGATTACAGGTGAGTGTTGTTGGTTGTGTCATTAATTTTTAGTTTGCTCTAGACCTACTGTTAGTTAACTACAAGTTGTTCTTTATTTGTTTTTCATTAAAACACCTCAACTCAGTTACAAAAGTGAACTAAACTTTAAAAACTCAAAACACTTTAGCTAAAATAAACTTAATGGTAATTAATGGCGATGGAGACATTTGGTAGTTAAGCTGCTGAGTTGAAGTACCAAACCTAACCCCAAATGAACAAACAACTTGGTCATTTACTGAGTTGTTTGTTTATAATCACAGTGGATCTGACTTGGTTCTTCAAGTCATTGGTTATAACCAAACCATCTTAGCTCATTTGAAAACATATTTTCCTGTTTAATTCCTTCTGTTTTAACCAAAATGAATCTGGATTTTACCAATTCAATGAGGTGCTCTCAAACTCAGAACCCTAACACATTAAGCTTCACCGACCTCTTAAACACCCAAGATGAGATAATCTCTCCAGGAACCTTTTACCAAACACCATCCCCTCTTTACCAAACACAATCCCCTTCTAACCAAACACCTTCTTTTTCTAATCCACCTTCTTCATCTAAACGAAAGAAACATTTGGTTAGATGGAAAATCCATGAAGAGAAAGCACTTGTATGTGCTTGGTTAAACACGTCTAAGGATCCTATAGTTAGTACTGACCAGAAAGGAGGTACATTTTGGGAAAGAGTTGCAGCAGGTTATGCTGCAAACCCTGAAGTAAGTGGGAAGAGATCTATGAATGTTTGTAAGCAGAAGTGGACAAAAATGAGTGAGATGGTTAGCAAGTTTAATGGCTGCCATCAGTGTCTCAAGCGTACGTACCACAGTGGATGGAATGACAAATCATATATAGACGCTGCTAATGAGATGTACTATGCTGATCAACAGCAGAAGTTCACCTTGGAGCATATTTGGGAACTCCTAAAAGACGAACAGAAATGGTGTACTTTGATCACTGAGAACTCCAAAAGAAGTAAGGCAGCTGACTCCACCACCTCTGACATGGTCTTTAATGTGGAGGAGCACACAAAAGATAGGCCTTCGGGTGTTAAGGCTGCCAAGATGGAAGAGAAGAAGAAAGGTAAGGGGAAGAGTGATGAACCAAAGGGGAGTGCTAGCACCTTAAAGGTGCTTGAATCGATGTGGAAGGTAAAGAAGGAAGAAATGGAAACTAAAGAAAGGCTCTCAAGGCAGAAACTACTTGAGTGTCTCATTACCAAAGTTGAACCACTATCAGAAGGGGAACTCAATCTGAAGAACAAGCTACTGGCTGAGATGTTTAATGACCAAGGTAATCTTATTCTGCCTTTGTTTCTTGTTTTAGTTTAACTTGTTTCTTGTTTCTTGTTTCTTGTTTCAGTTTTACTTGTTTCAGTTTTACTTGTTTCTTGTTTGTTTTACTTGCTTGTTAATGTTTGTAATATTTGGTTTAATGTAGTTGTTGTTTGTTGTTTTTTGTTTTGCAGGAGCTGTAGAGAAAGAGGCGTAGAGTTGAAGTGAGAGTTCTTGTCTGTTTTCTTCACAAGAAGCATAGTGTGCATGGTAAACCTTGTCCGTTTCCTTCACAAGGTCCTTGTCTTTTGTCGGTTGTCTTCACAAGTATAATAGGTTGTAATGTTTGTGGTTGTAATATTTTCGCACATGGCTTGTGCTTGTAATGTAGTTGGAACAAGTTGTGGTTGTAGTATGTTTGTCTTTTTATTGTAATATAGTTTTTGCTTGTAATATAAATGTGAACTTATGTTGTTTTCTAAATGTAGTATTCGAGTTTCTTGTTTATCACAAAAACTTTGTCACAAACTCTCTTTCTTTTTTCATAATCTCACCAAATCTCTTCTTTATCATATACTCTCACAAAAGCTTTCTCACCAAATTTCTTCTTTATCACAAATTTCACAAAAAGTTTTTCACAAACTCTCTTGTTTATCACAAAATAAACAAAATCTTTATCACAATTGTCTTTGTATGAAAAAAACGTGGACAATTTTTTTTTCACAATTTCTTGTTTTTATCACAAATCTCACAAACTATTCGTCACAAAACTTGTTCCTTATCCAAACAACCTATTTCTCACAAATTTGTCAAAAACTCATTTTTTCTCACAAACCTCAATTTATCTCTTCATATTTTGATTTACAATTTTTTCTCTAAATCACCAAACAAAAGAAAACCATGTCTTCTTTCCCAAACGATGATCCTAATTTTTATCAAAATTACGAGAATTATGAACAAATTTGGGAAGAAACTTTCGATCAAGTTTTTGATCAAGGCTATGAAGAATGTATACAAGAGGTACTTCAACAAGAAACATCAAAAAAAGAAAGAAAAAGACGAGTACCTATCGAAAGAAGACGCGAGGATGGCGAAATTCAACTATGGAATGATTATTTCAGTGACCATCCAGTTTATCCGGCTGATAAATTCCGACGACGTTTTAGAATGAACAAACCATTGTTCTTGCGTATTGTTAATAGATTCGCCAATGAGGTCCCATACTTTGTACAAAGAGTAGATGCTACCGGAAGGCCTGGTCATTCTGCTCTACAAAAATGTACAGCCGCGATTCGAAGATTAGCATATGCTCTGTCAGCTGATGCGATGGATGAATACCTACGGATCGGTGAAACAACTGCCGGCAAATGCTTAGATTATTTTGTGGATGGAGTTATAACTTTATTCGAAGATGAGTACCTGAGAAGGCCAACAGTAGAAGATCTCCAACGATTGCTGGAAAATGGAGCGAGTCGGGGATTTCCCGGCATGGTGGGAAGCATTGATTGTATGCATTGGCAGTGGAAGAATTGTCCGACGGCATGGAAAGGACAATATTCACGAGGACATGGAAAACCCACAGTCGTGCTAGAAGCAGTGGCTTCACAAGATCTCTGGATTTGGCACGCATTTTTTGGACTTCCAGGTACTCTTAACGATATCAATGTTCTTGAGCGCTCACCAGTGTTCGATGATATATTAGAAGGTCGAGCTCCAGAGGTCAACTACACTGTTAATGGTCACCAATACAATATGGCGTACTATCTCACAGATGGTATCTAATCGAAATGGGCAACTTTCATCCAATCGATTTCTTAGCCCCAGGGTCCAAAAGCTTCATTGTTTGCTACTCGTCAAGAAGGTGTCAGAAAAGATGTCGAGCGTGCTTTTGGAGTGTTGCAAGCTCGATTCGCAATTATCAAAAACCCAGCTCTTAGTTGGGATAAGGTCAAAATAGGGACGATAATGAAAGCATGTATCATATTGCACAATATGATAGTAGAAGACGAACGGGACCAAGAGATTCCGACGAATCCTCTAGAATTCACACAAGAAGAAGGAAGCTCGACTTCACAAATAAACTACGCGTTTGCTAGAACAACATCCACAGTTGCGAATAATATGCTGGCGAATCGAGCTCGGGTTCGTGAGAAAAAAATGCATCTACAATTGAAAGCTGATTTGGTCGAGCATATTTGGCATAAATTTAGCACAGCTGGACAATAAACCGAGTTAAGAAGTTCCATCATCATTTTTTTTGATGTTTTATTTTACCTTTTTTGTCTTTTACTATATGCGATTTTACGTTTTTTTTTTACGATGTGTAATTCACCTTTCCGAGGTTATGAATCATAATAAATTTGTGTTTGTATTTTTATAAAATATTTTTATTTATCTATACTAATTTGATTATTCTTTAATTTTTTTTTCTAAAAAAAAAAATTCATAAATATAAATTAGTTTTTAAATTATATCCTAAGTATCACCAATAAACACTGAAAAACTACAAGTATCAGATTCAGTATCAATTAGCATAATTAATACTAAAATCATATATATAATTAGGGAGTCCTCTCTTCATCTAAGGTGTCCACATAGGCAAAAAAATTTTTTAACAATTAATTTTAGTTTTAAGTTCATTTAATTCATGTTTATGTATATTTATTGTTACTTATAGCTACTAATTTTTTAATTAATCTAGAAAACGAAAAATAAGTCAATAAATTATAAAAGTAAAAATTAATATTTGAGTATTTACTATGAATTTATGATAACGATAAAAGTTTATATATTCAATTTCAAAAATTAGAAATATGTAAAATGAATATACATATAAGAAAAAGTGAATAAAGATATTAGCGACATCAAAGAATCAAAGAAAAAGAATCTTGAGTGTCAGAAATTTTTTAAGAGGCTATTGGTTTTTTTTTTGTCATGAACGCACTTACACCTATTCGTCAAAGAAATACATGAGCATATTTGAACCAATGAGGGATGAACGTGTTAATATAAGAGGTTGTTGATATAAAGATAAAAAGTATATATTATTTCACTAAAAGCATATTGAACCATCTAATTAAAGATGAGATAATAAGATGAAAATTTAGGATATACAATTTTATTATAATGTTATATAATTTTATGGAAGTATGAAATAAAAATATGAAAGTGTTATAATACTATTATTTTAAAGATATAAGGTATAAATTAGTGAAAGACAAAAAAATCACGCATTGTTTCAGTTATGTTCTACTACAAATAAGTAAACAAAGTAACATAAAATTGTAAATAGTTAAATCAAATTTTTGTCATTAAGTTTAATAAATGCATCATACGAACCATGTTTTAGGATTATGTGAGTATTTATTTTCGAATTAAAAATTACAATAATGAATTACTTTTATTTTTATGGTCATTAGAAAATAATCAAAATATTACGAATTTATATATAAGAGCGTTGAATAGAAATGTTAATAAAATAGATTCAATGATGTTAATTATTGAAGTATCGTAATTGAGTTTTAGCCGATTGTTAAAAAAAAAGAGGATGTATGATTTCACTAAAGGATATTGAACGATTTCACTAAAATAAGAAAATAATTTGTGATCTTTATGTAAAAATGTACGTAGTTCTACAAAAAAGCATTCACTGGCGAGCTTATGTAATTAAATATTTGAATCAATGATTTTAAAAATGTAGTGAAACAAAAACTATTTTCGAAATGTTTAAGAAAACGTAAAAAAAAATTATGTATATATTAACTTTCTATAATTATATTAGTGTTTGGTGAAAAAATGACAAAAGTAAATATATTGGTTATATTTAGAATTTGTTTGAAGATTGGAGAATTTATTATGCAATAATAGATAAAATAATAAGTTCTCAAAAACTAAACAGCTATTATAACAAAATTTTATAATGAAAAATTAATAATTGAAAATATGATATTATAATGTGTAAAAAAATGTAAAATATATATACTAACATTAAATATTTACTAATTCATGTTATACATGATATTGATAGAAAATACAGGAAAATAACACAAAAAGAACACAAAAATATCAAAAGAAGCCAAAAAACCAATAGCCTCTTAACAATTTTCTGACACTCAAGATTATTTTTCTTTGATGTCGCTAATATCTTTATTGACTTTTTCTTATATGTATATTCGTTTTACATATTTCCAATTTTTGAAATTGAATATATAAACTTTTATCGTTATCATAAATTCATAGTAAATACTCAAATATTAATTTCTACTTTTAGTAATTTATTGACTTATTTTTCGTTTTTTAATTTAATTAAAAAATTAGTAGCTATAAGTTATAATAAATATACATAAACATGAACTAAATGAATTTAAAACTAAAATTAATTGCTTAAATTTTTTTTTGCCTATGTGGACACCTTAGATGGAGAGAGGACTCCCTAAGAAGTCTAATGATACTCTAATTAGATCACCTATAATCATGCTCACATTTTCCGATACAAAACCATCATGTACACTCTTATCGTTCTTCTTCTTCTACTACTTTCGCCCTTTAATTTGGATAAATGCTCATTGAGTTATTTTCCGGCTTTTTCTTGGAAATTGTGTTCCATGTATCTTTTTTTTGTGTGATGTCATTGATATATATGGGTGATTATGATTTTCTAGTGGATGAGCCGCCGTACAATAATTATCATGCTTGCTCTCATGCAACTCATTTACATATAAAATTCTCCTTAAATCGATCACTTAATCTTCATTTACTATTAACCATAGTTCGTCCTATATTAGTTAAACTCATTTACATATAATATCCAAATTCGAATAAATCTAGTGACGAAGATGAAAACACTCAAAGGAGTTGATTAGGAAACACATACGTTATATATAATTGGACGAACTTTTCCTCAACCACAATTTTGTAGAAAATAAGATTTACGTAATTGTTTCACGCCTAACTTAATGATTTTATTCTGCTTTAAGACATAAGTAGGGTATCCATTAAGCGTCATGTTCTGTTATAAGCTTTAAACCCATTCCTTTTGATGATTTTACCACATGATCTCTAGACCAACCTTTAAGGATCCTCTAGGTTGTCACTTGACTTGATGTAATAATCATGATTATTCAATTTGAGATCAAGTGTCTAATAGTTTTATGTCATTTTTCATATGACAAAATTTACCATTATACATATTAATAAGTCCTTCATATCAAACTTGCCACTTATCACACTTATCAAGTGCATAGTTTGAGTGATCCACTAATTTAAGTCCAATTGTGATCTTTCTAGGAGGTGGCACTGTGACTTTAATCCAGGCACCCCCACACTTTTTGGTATTCGTACGAAAATACAACACCTTTCCAAAGTCCATACGGTGTTTACCAATGACCTTGTGTGGTATTCTATTGAGGATATAATTTGTGGTAAGCAACGCTTTCCCCCACATTTTCTGGACTAACCCATATTCCTCCAACAACGCATTTTCATATTTTTTAGACTACAAACTATTTCTTATAGTTTTTTCCGAGATCATTGTATCTCAATATGTTTCTTTGATCGATGAATGTTTTTCCTCTTATAGGAAAGTCAAAGAAGTGACGTATCTTATGTCCATAATGACACAAATAATTTTTTCATTGATTTTAGAAATCAAAGTCAAATCACATCATCCCACACCATCAATTTGCATACATTAGAAGTATCAAATTATAGTGGAGATTTATGATAATTTTAGTTATAAAATTAATCATAATTTTTATTTGAATTTGTTTCAAAAATAAATTCAATTACCAAATTCAAAACCAAAATTTAATCTCAAACCAAGCCCGGTTTGGCTTGGGTCTATTCAACTTTGGATTTACTTTTCTGTTATACATATAGTGTATTCACAAGATATTTAATCTTGTTATATTTTTCCAAAATTCATATGGCGTTACTCATTAACCGCCGTTTCTCACTCTTGCATCTTTGATATGCCTTAAACATATCTTTATCCATGCATATGTGAGTAATGGTATACCACCATTTCATTAGGTTGGCCTCAACAACATTGACTTTAGAGACCACGTCACATAGGTCCTCTTTGGTCAAAGTCACTAGAGACTTCTCTTGAAACTTCGCTAATGCGAATTTCTTAAAATTTACGCCATAGACTTATAAGTCTTTCTTGGCATCAGTCCTACGCTTAAAGCGCTAGGCACCGACGGGTTCACAAGTGGCAGACCACTCTCAAACTTAATTTGAGGTGTCGACTCACTTGACCCGATTTCATCGCCAACGATTATCTCTATCGTTGCGTCTTTGTTTTGATCATCTACCACAATTTGGTTATCGTTAGTCATATTTAAATCGAATCTGTCTCACAAAAACAAAACATATTAGTATACCAATTAAAACCAAATACATAAATCCAATATAAACAATTTAAACAAAAAAATGAATAAATTGTAACCAATTAAACCAAAAAATTCAGAGTGTACAAAATTCAGAATTTAAGCATTTAATTATATTGAATATGCGAAGACCATAACATAAGCATTAAAAATGCTATAAGACTATAACCATGTTGACTATAATTTTATGCAAAATAACGTAAATTGCATAAACAAATTATTAAGCTATGAAATATTATAATGACACCAAGTGTTCTGGACAATTGCAAAGCAATTAACAACCCAAAAAAAAATCGGTTGCTGATAAACCGGTTAGACCAATCAAAGGAAAACCACGCCTTTGATCAAAACAAACCGATGATAATACGGTAAAGACCCTGCAGCTTATAGAAAAAATATGCAGAACCAACGCCATATTAAAATTGCTACCGCAAATTCTGAACAACAGAAAGATGATCACCAACACATCGGCAAATCTCATGAACCTGTGCTTAAAAAAAACATCTTAACACATATATCAGTTTCGTTAGTGTAATAAAATAATAACAAAATTTAAAGATTTAAGATTGTATTACACTATACGAAATTTAAAGATTTAAGATTGTAGGACCCGAATTTCTACAATTGGGCAACTGATATATAATAAGATAAATTTAAGAACAAATTCAGAATTACAATACCAAATTACAAAGATGAAAAAGAATTGCAGAGACGAGACGAATCTCTTTCCTTAAATCTTTAAACGCCCCGTAGTGTGACGAATTCATAGCGATAAGATTCCCATGATACAACTGCATTGTTTCTGTCTTCCATCACCGAAGAACAGAACCTATCGAACCAAAATTCTGCGTGTACTCTCAGACACAAGAAAAGAAGAGACCATGAGAGAATTGTTTATAGAACTTTGTTTGATATGTTTCAATCTTGTTAGTATCTATATTGTCTATCCAATATCTAATATCGAATGAATGCTTTTCCTTTATATAGAGAAGTATGACTTTAATTTTTTTCCAAGTCAAAACACAAAAGAAACGCATTTAGACAATGAATGTCAAATAAAGTAATTGTCCATTAACCACTAACGTTTCTTTTGTTATTAGAGAAATATTTTGATTTTGTATTAACTATAATCAATAACAAAATTCAATTAGATTTTACTCAAAAGAATTAGGTATTAGGCTTATAACCCATTAACCAAACCCAAATCCAAATCCATATCTTAATCCCATTTCCAAAACCGATTTCAAATCCGATACGGTTTGATTCAGTACACCGCATACGCGTATGATTGAGATTTATTCTCTCTAATACACCATAACCTTTGTTATGACTTCTCCATAAACATACAAGAGGACTTTCACCTCATGTATCCAATGTGGTATATTTGCTAGTATTATACTTAACCAAATATTCTAGCTTTACAAGCTCTCCAAGTCATTGACTTTGGACCAACATTTCTCATTCAAACGAACAACATTTTTGACAAATGAATACACTATCTCATAGTGCTCATTACAATGAATCCAACGATTCTAAGTTTCGGTCATTCCGACAAATAAATTGCCCGGAAATGCCACCGGAATATTGGCTAACGCCATTGTCAAAAAATAAGTTCCAACAAACTTTTCTATAAGAAGTACAATTCTTAATATGGAGAGTTTCCTCTCTTTTTTCACTATGCTCATCTTTTCCTTTCACAAATAAGAAACCAGAAAATGATCTCTTAATTAATCTTCTAAACTTCAGCTCCAACCACGATATATATTATTGATTATTTTTATTTTTATCAACTCATTATTGATTCTTTGATTGAATTTTCACAAGTATGGTATTTTATTTCTTCCGAATGTGAATGTACCTCTAGTTCAGTTTCAGTTCCAAGAATTTCCTTGAAGCTCTTGCGTCAGCAAAATATACTCTCTTCAAATTTATTTTCTTTTTAGGGTTGTAGTATGTGTTCTCGATCGTAAGCTAAATGATTTTAAATTTGTAGTATGATTAATTATTGGTAATAACAGAAATAAAACGTGGAAGAAATGATAAGGACAGGAAAGAAAAGTAGGAACATTAGTGGTGTGGGAATCTGATTCCTTGTCAATTAATTGCACCGTCCCCCCTCAGCTTTTCTCTTCTTAATAAGCTTTTTTTATATCTCTGCAAAAGCTTTATACTCAATCTTTTGTACCTGTAAAATACACACACACACACAAAGACTTCACACGTGCACATACATACATACATACATACATACAGACTCATGCGAACTAGAGCTTATCAGAGATCCAAAAACATATATGTAGTGATGGTATTTTGAATCTTGAAAGAAATAACTAGAATCATATATATATACAGTCTCGATTTATTTTGATTTACTTTTCTTTGGTTGATATTAAGGGACATATCTTTTTGTTGCATTTGTACGATTCAAACTTTTATCAAACAAACACGGTTTCATTGTTTCAAATTCATGTCGTTTAAAAAGATACATAATTATGTATAGGGACACAACTGTTTTTATGCGTTTGATCAGTTGTATAAAACTATTACATATTTGTGACTTTTTGGAAGTAACCGCCAAATTCTATTCAAACTAATAGAATCATATCTTTATGAGCATACCAACAAAAGAGATAACCATCAAAACAAACGCATGGTAAATTTTATTTTCTTGGTCATTTTTGATAACTTTCTTGATATTTCTTGATAATTAGTAGACAGTTTTTTCATATAAATTCCTAGTTATTAACTTGCTCTTTCATTCAAATTTGTAGTTGAATGATCCAAATGCCAATGAGTATCGTTTTGCATTACTTTTGTATATTAGTCTTTGTGATCATGTCACCATTGTGAGCTAAAAAAAACTTTACACTTTGGAAAACACTCTGTTTACTTCATCACTACTCCTACTAATCTCGCTTAAAAGTTGGAACATAAAAACTCAATCCAAAAGTCCAGTCTTCTCCTCATGATCAACTTGTGAATTGCCAGGGTCAGTACAAGGCCTACTTGTGGAGAAGCTAAGTGTTCTGCTCAGCTCATTCTGCCAAAAATGGTTCCTCAATGCTTTAAGCTTCGGGTTAACCGTGGAGAAGCTAGGATCCGACAGCAACTCTTGCATCGCTGTCTTTCCCTCTATGAGACTCACCACTTGAGACATTGTAGGCCTTAGCGTAGGCGACGCATTCGTGCACATTAGCGCCACATTTAGCATCAGCATCGCTTCTTCTTCTGAGTAATCCGTGCCTAATGTTGGATCAACTAGCTCTAGCAAGCTTCCCTTCTCTTGCAAAACATAAGCCTACATATATTTGATGTAACACAGTTACATTGTTATATCATTGAGTTTACGCTCATTATGTGGATGAAAGAGTTGAGAATGTTTACCCAATCAAGAAGGTAAACGAACTCCTCGTTTGGTCTAAAGTTTGTGTTACTCTTTCCACTTACGATTTCCAATGCAACGACGCCGAAGCTATAAACATCAGCTTTCTCAGTCAAGTAACCACGCATTGCGTATTCAGGAGCCATATAACCTCTGCAGTGGAAATGAAAGTTATCAAGAAAAATGTATATACTTAAAGAATACTCTGTTGAGCTTATGAGAGTAAAAAGAGGCCTTACACAGTCCCTGCAATACGAGTGCTGATATGTGTGTTTCCATCATCATTCAACTTCGCCAAGCCAAAGTCGGAGATTTTAGCGTTGAGATCCTTATCGAGTAACACATTGCTTGCCTTTATATCTCTGTGTACTATCTTTATTCTAGATTCTTCATGGAGAAATGTTAGTCCTTTAGCTATCCCCAAGAAAATCTTCTTCCTTGTTGACCAGTTTAGTTTCAGTCTAGTACTCTCATCCTTCCCTGCACAGAGGTTTGAGCATTCATGCCACCAGATAGATGGTTCATATAATTTGGCAGTTCCAAAGTCGAGAAACGTACCAAACAGCGCACGAGAGAGACAGTTGTTCTCCAAGTACTCATACACCAATATCAACTGGTTTCCTTCAACACAACATCCATATAGCTTCACAAGATTTGGATGTTGTAGAGCTGAGATCATTCCTATTTCATTTACAAACTCGCGATTACCCTGCCTTGATTTTGCGGAAAGTTGTTTAACTGCAATCAGTTTTCCCTCAGATAATACACCCTGCACCAAGAGAAGTAACCACCTTTTTAATATCTCTTCCAAAATGTAACTGTAAAAGTTTTTCATATAGGAGTAAGAGAGTTGAAAAAATACAAGTGACTTACCTTGTAAACAGAGCCAAATCGACCTTCACCAATCTTCAACGATGCATCGAAATTATCAGTAGCTGCTTTTATTTGCCTTAGAGTGAAAGATCCAGTTTGAAGATCTAAACCCCTTAGCTCTGAGTCATAGACAAATTCAGATTAAAGTGCGGTATACATAGAAAGTACTATCCAGATATGTGAACATTATAAGAAAACTAAAAGCTTATTATACCTTTGTCAATAGCATTTTTGTCACACCTTCTTTTCCAAAATATACTCACTATGATAACCAAAAGAAGTATTGCTGCTACAGATACCCCTGCTTCTATCATGATAAGTTTTTTGTTATGATATACCGGAGGTTTGAAATCTGCCACAAGCGAAGACCGTCATCAAAACATGATTTATATCGAAATGCAAGCACTTTGAGTATGTAAGAAAAACTTACTCGGTTCCACTGATATAGCTGAAATCATAGGACCATAAACTCCTCTAACTGGAATGCCAGTTGTCCCTTTCCCAGCCCATCGCAAACCGATCTTCAGATTATGGTCTTTTACATCTACCGTAAACTTTTTTATAATCGGTTTACCCGATCCACCAGCTTCCTTTAGAATGTCGAAGTCTTTAGCCACTAAGTTATCCTGTGAGCAGATAAATAAGTTAGAACACAATATGGTTTCTACAATGTAAGTAAAAGACTTTTAGATGTACCTGAACATAAATATCGAACAAGCGTTTTCCGAGACTGTAAAATGTATGGTCATCGGTAAAGACAATCTCAGCAAAGTGGAGTTTTACAGTGTAGTTACCATTTCCGAGGCAGAGTCCATAGTAAGTCAATGATAAAGGAGAGACTCGAGCTGTCCTGTAAATCTGAGAGATGGGAGATGAAGTATTAACTGATAATCTTGATGTGTTTTGGACAGTGTAATCATCAGCATCATCGTCGTTGTCCATAAAGTTCCCGGTACTACTATACGCCCAGTGACCGCCAAAGTAGAACATAGAAGCACCTTTAGGAACAGTGTCAGCTTCATATGTGATTCCCTTATTTACTTTTACTTCATTTCCTCCACAGTTTATGTACAGTTTATATTTATCTACAAAAAAAAATACATTTTCATAACCAAAAGAACAATGATCTAATCCACACTTACTTAAACTGTAAATACAATACAAGCGTTTACTGTTGCTTACGATTTCTCTTAGGATGAAGACAAGGGATGTTCTGAAGATAACAAGATTCCTTGTGCCTGAAAAATCAAATTCAGAAGGAAACACACAGAGACATACACTTAAGAAACCACTACAGAGTCATGAGGATCAAATAAGTTTACTTGAAAGAGTTATTTCTATAGAGAGAGAGATGGTTTCTTACGATTTATTTCCCTTAGAGAAGCCTTCCACCCAATTCCTAGAAAAAGAAGCATATAAACATTGTTGTTAATTTCTGCAAAGGTATAAACAAAGTATTTTGAATATAAGAGTCTATTGAAATAACATACGAAGTAAATCCGCTACAACCAGTACCACCAGAGAGAATTGAACTTGTATCGGTAAAGTTGTTGTATGAAACATCTCTGCACATCAAGAAGAACAAGTACACTATTTGAAATTTGCTTAAGTTGGCATGTTATTAAAAAAACACAGAGGCATGAAATAGTATTCATACACGTTTTTGTTTCTTTCGACAAACGAGCTCGGAATAGCTCCTGTAAGCTGGTTTCCTGTCAAATAACTGAAAGAGAAGATTTAGAACTAATTTTCAATGATTAGGGAAAACATTCTAAGCTAAGTTTTTGTTTTGTGTGTCATGTACTTACATGAAATCGACTTTCTTCATATTATCAAACGATGAAGGAATCTCACCAGTTAGGAGATTAAAACTAAGGTCACTACATAATCAACATACAGAGTTCAATCTCATGAAAATAATATAACATTTTATAGCTCAATGTATATACATGACCTACAGTGTTTTGAGCTTCTTCATATGCCCAATATATTGTGGAATTCGGCCGTTTAAATTGCATCTTCGCAATATCCTGTATTCGTGATTGGTCAAAAACGTTTACTAGCAAACTTATACTGTGTACACAACAAAGAAACAAATTGTAGTTTTACTCACAGTGTCTTGATAGACTCCAAATTACTCAAGGGAGGGAAGGAAGACAGTTTGCCTCCTAAGTCACTAATCCTCCTATCAATCACAACACACCAAAGAAAAACTATGATGATGAATGATCCTGTGTCATTTTTACACGAGGAAACCAATATGAAAAGAAGTAGTTTATAAATGGCGTACAGGTCGGTCAAGCTAGTTAATGCCGAAATACTAGAAGGTATAGGACCATCCAAACCGGAACCATGCATCTGCCTGCAAAAACACTTCTTTGGTTTGTATATCTTTCTTGAGAAACATAATGCAGGTACTTATGGAGAAAGAATTAGTCTTACAGTTTCATTATACTTGTCCAATTGCCGATAAAATCTGGTATCCGGCCAGAGAAGTTATTATCACTTATCCTCCTATCATCCCACAAATACATTAAAGAAATTCTTTCTTTTTGTCATATCAACCATATAAGACTAAACTATCTTACATATCAGTCAAGTTCGTGAGCAATCCAAAATTTTCGGGCAATGAGCCAGTGAAAGCATTTGAAGTAAGATGACTGAGGCAAAAAAACAGAGAAGATGATAAGATATTAAAAACAAGAAGCCAAAAGACTTGAAATGTTTTAAGATACTTGTTTGCTTGTTTATCGATACACACGGAAAAAATCAATAATGATGAACTTACAGTCTCTCCAAATGAATCATTTTTCCAATCTCAGGAGGGATTGGTCCTGAAAACAGATTTCCTTCGAGGCTCCTACATAATGATGAACACATTCCAATACATAAATAGCTTTAAAACTCTAGAATCATACTCCAATATTTTCAAAACATAAACCAGAAAAGTTTCAAACTTGGCAACTAGAAAGATTTGGGTTTAAGTTTAACAAGAACATACAAGTTTTTGAGCAATGTAAGGCGGGTTAGGACTTTGGGGAATGGACCAGACAATCTGTTCCCCATGAAGGATCTATGTACATCAAACCAACAAAGACAAAAGTTATTATTAGAAGAAAAAAAAAAGATTTTATTGCATTTCATTACAGAAGCTATATTATAGAAAGAACTTACAAATCTTCCAAACGCATAGAAGCCCATTCCTTTGGAATGGAACCAGTCAGGTAGTTACGGCTAAGGTCTCTGCACCAAAATGTATGTGTTGATTATAAAACATTACTATAATTTAAAAACTTTGAGAAAGTAAGAAAGTGTGAAGACTTTAGTTTGCTTTGATAACTTACAAAACTTTGACGTGACAAAGCTTAGAGAACTCTGGAGGGACAATGCCTGATAAGTTCTGTGACTTCAAAGCTCTGTTAACAAAATGGATAATTAAACCGGATTCTTAAGAAACTGAGAATAGTTTTGGATTCTTAAGAACAAAATTTGACTTTTGTATACTCTAAATTAGGGTTTTTAGGGGGTAAGATAAAAACTTGAACGTAAAATAGTTTTGGTTGGGAACACAAACCGGACAGACTATTACGATTCAACCGGTCCAAGTTTGAACCAGAAAGCTATTTGGCTTTTGTTAATTGGACTCTGATAATTTAAAGAACCAATAATTCAAACAAATCAATGAACCAAAATGGCATTGGTATATTTTGAAACATTCCAAAAATCTTGAATTTTTAAAACAAATTATTAGAAAATTAATAAAAAAAATTGAATTTGTTTTTTTATGTATCAATTTTTTTGGACTTCATCGAAAGTAAACGCGTTAATTCCATTTGAAAAATCGTCTACTCAGCTTTAGTCAACAAGTCAACGATAAGCTGCCATGTCCAGCCTAGCAAGTAAACTTGTCGTCACAAATAGACAAAAAAACAATCTTTTTAATCAAAGTTCACTAGTAGTGTCACCAAACTCTTGATTAGCTCTCTTAATCATCCTAAAACCATTTATTCAAAGTCAAAACAATGTTATTTGACTAAAACTTCATAGTTTAATTAGCATGATAGTAGAGTTTTTACAGCATGTTGTAGAGTTTTCAACAAATATTTTTTCTGCAAATTCCGAAATATAATTTTGCATCATTTGAATATTACCAAAAACAATTCAACTAAAATCAGAGTATACAGTTAGCAGCTGCCATTAATAAAGCGCGTGAGGTGTGAAGTTAATGAAAAGATAATTAAATCTATACTTAACACAAAGAAGTAATTAAGTGCTTTCCTAAATACAGTATGTCACAACTTAAAATTTTCCACTTTCTGCTTTTAGTAAAAGTAAACGTAGACACGTAGTAAACAGTGATGTCAATCACCAAGAATATTCCATGACAAAAAGCAATCCTAACCGTATAAAAAATCTAAAATACTCTGTTTATTTAATTTCACTGAGTATGAAATCGAATTATCACCGACACCTATATTACACTAAAGGTATTTGTATTACACTAAAGGTATTTGTATATTCCAAAAATGGGAAAGAAGATAAGCAATGGGAAGAAGAAGAAGACTTACAAGGCCTGTTCGTTTGGCAGCCGCAACGGCTTGCGGTTGCATCATGCGGCCAGACGCTGCGATTGTTGTTCGTTTGTCTGCCGCTGTGGCTGCGGCTGCGGCTTGCGGCCAGACGCAGGGTCTAATTGTTGTTCGTTTGTCTGCCGCTGCGGCTGCGGCTGAAATTTTGGCCGTAACGCTAATTTTTAAACGCAGACGCTGAATTTAGCTCCGGCCAAAAATTCGTGACGCAAACCGCAGCGTCTGGCCGCATGACGCAGCCGCAGGTACCTGCGGCAGGCAAACGAACAACATTTTACCGCATGACGCAGCCGCAAGCCGCTGCGGCTGTCAAACGAACAGGCCTACAGTCTAATGACATGGCAAGAAGAGTTAGGAGGAAGCAATGAGCAAACACAAGTGAGATTACTCTCAAACCCTTTAGTTGTGTAAGTTGTTACAACCCAATTGCCTTGACCACTACATGGATCTTTCTTAAAATCCCAATCTTTCTTCCCTAGCTTCTTACTTATCTCCTTTAGTGCCCTCACTTTCCCAAATCCAAATCAAACACAAAAAAACCATCATCAATTTCAAGAAATACCAAGAAGATGATATTAACAAGAACAAGTTTAAGAAGAGTTTAGTAAGTACCTTCGGATTCGTGGAGTTTATTGTTGTCGGAGAATCCAAGATGGACATGGAAAATAGAGATTGTGAAGATGATGATGATGAAATATTTGAGATGTAAAGAAAAAGAAAACATGATGATTTTTCTATACAATAATAATAAAATATGGAATCACTTGTTTGATAAAGCTTTTTGTAAGAGATATGGAGAGGAAGACATGGAGGATTAGAAAGTAGGTAGTGGTAATGAGTTTATGGACCACTTGCAGTCGCAGGATTTAATTAGCTTGCTGTACTTTGTGTTTGTGGTGTTTTTATATTATTATATAGCTTCTTATTATATTTATATAATACTATTTTAGAACCAATGAGGGAAGTTGCATATACTTATCCAAAGTGCAATATATTATGAAATTATCCTTCAAATCAAAATTGGTTTCTCAAATATTTTAATTTTAAAAAGTCCATTAACTAACAAACAAATACAATTTTCTTAAATAAATCCACACAAAAGTGTACATAATACATGATGGAACAACAAATTGATACTTAGAGCATGTGTAACCATGTTTTTTTTTTTTTTTTATGTAATTAAATCCATTTAAAATAATGGGTATTGATGGATTTGGGCTTGATCAGTAACACAAAGGCAAGATGCGTTGAGACTGAAATTGTTTGCCACGTGTTGCAGTGCTATTGGACCGCGAGTTTTTACTTTGACCCAAACCCCAAATCTGAAACCATTTGCGACGAAAACAAAAAAAATTCTGGTTTCATCTTCTCCTTTGCGATTCTTCTTCGAATCAAATCGAAGGGTCGTGTCGGAGCTCTTCGCCGTCATATCCACCGGCGATGAGACGAATGGATTTTTCAGAGGAATCGATTTCCAGAACCACCATGTGATGCGACGGTCGCTTCTTCTTCTCTGGTGCGATTCTTCTCGAATCAAATCTACTTGGCCATTAGTATTCACGCGCTTTCACGAAGGTTGCATAAAACTCGAAATTGGACGGTACTGATTACTGAATTGCTGAGAGATTCTGGGACAGAGTTGCTGAGTACACCATAGTTGGAAAGGACCAGAAATCTGGGAGATTCTGGGACAGAGTTGCTGAGTACTATGCTTCTTGTCCTAGTGTTGCCCACCTTCCAAAGCGAGAGCCAAATACTTGTAAGCAAAAATGGTCCAGAATGAATGAGAGTGTATGCAAGTTTGCGGGCTGTTTAGAGTGTGCAAGCAGGATCAAACAGAGTGGCCGCCAAGAGAAGGATGTAATGGTGATGGCTTACCAGTTGTACTACCAGGATCAGAAGCTCAAAATCAACCTGGAACATGTTTGGAGGCTGCTCAAGGATGATCAGAAATGGTGTGCTTTGTATGATGAAAAAGGTTCTCGCTCTACAAGCTCCAAAAGATCTAAGGTGAATGATTCTGGTGCTTATTCAAACTCAGACGCTCATGTGGAGGAACACCCACAGGAGAGGCCTATGGGAGTTAAGGCTGCAAAGGCTAAGGAGAAGGAGAAAGACTTGGCTGCTAAGGGGAAAGGGAAAAAGAGAGGTAAGGGGAAGGAAGAAGACACAGATGACAATTCTGTGAAGATGCTTGAGCAGGTGTGGCTGATCAAAGAGAAGGAATTGGCTGCCAAAGAGAGAGAATCAAATCGGAAAATCCTTGATAGTCTCATTGTTAAAACAGAGCCACTATCAGAGATAGAACTCACTTTGAAGAACAAGTTAATGATTCAAATGTGTGATGAGATAGGTAAGTATTGATTGAACTCGTTGTGTTATAGATACTTATTTGTTTTAAATATTCTTGTTGTTTTTTCATTGTTGTTTTGCAGGACCAAGTGGGACATAAAGGAGAAGTACTTCTGCCAGTTTGAATGACAAGTTCTGTTCTAGTGGTGACTTGTTGTGTCTTTATATGTCACAAGTTGTGTATTCGGCTTTTTGCTCGTGTCTTTATATGTCACAAGTTATGTATTCGGCTTTGCTTCTGTCAAGTATTAGTGTTTCTTGTAATGCTTGTGTGTTGTTGTGTATTCGGCTCTTTGCTTGTGTCTTGTTGTGTCACAAGTAACTTATGTTGTTTTTTTGTGTCACAAGATCGAACAAGTTGGATTGTAATAGATATTTTGAATCACTATTTGTGTATTCTGTTTCTCTATTTATGTCAGAAGTTGGTTTCTCTATTTATGTAATAGCAATCTCTTCTTCTTTGAATCACAATCACAACTCTTTTCTTTATCTTTCAGAGACTTACCCAACTCTTTTCAATCTTTCTCAAATACAAAAAAATAGCAATCTCTTCTTCTTTGAATCAAAATCACAACTCTTTTCTTTATCTTTCAGAGACTTACCCAACTCTTTTCAATCTTTTTCAAATACAAAAAAAAAAATGTCTAACAATCCTCATCCTCACAATTCTAGTCTTAATTTTTATGAAAATTTCGAAGCAAATTTAGATGCAACTTTTGATCAATTCTATCAAAGGGGTATAGAAGAATGTATTAATAATTTCACTCAAAGTGAAGCGTCGAGAAGAAGACCAAAAAGCCGAGAACATATTGAAAGAGAACGCGAGGAAGGACACGATCGATTGTGGAATGATTACTTTAGCGACCAACCTGTTTATCCTCCGCATAAATTTCGACGACGTTTTAGAATGAACAAACCGTTGTTCATGCGAATTGTTGAAAGACTTTCCAATGACGTACGATTCTTTCAACAGAGAAAAGACGCTACCGGAAGATTCAGTATTTCTGCCGTAGTAAAATGTACAGCCGCAATTCGGATTATGGCATATGGTCTTGCATCTGATGCGGTGGATGAATATCTCTGAATGGGTGAAACTACTGCAACGAAATGCTTAGAACATTTTGTGGATGCAATTATATTGTTATTCGGAGATGAGTACCTGAGAAGGCCTATCCCGTATGATCTCCAACGATTACTAGATCTTGGAGAGTCTCGAGGTTTTCCCGGGATGGTAGGAAGCATTGATTGTATGCATTGGGAGTGGAAGAATTGTCCCACGGCTTGGGCAGGACAGTATACCCGTGGACATGGAAAACCGACAATCATCTTAGAGGCAGTGGCTTCACAAGATCTATGGATTTGGCATGCATTTTTTGGAGCTCCAGGTACTTTTAACGACCTCAATGTTCTTGACCGCTCACCCGTTTTTGATGACATATTAGAAGGTCGAGCTCCAAATCTCAGTTACGTTGTCAATGGACGCCAATACAATATGGCTTACTATCTCACAGATGGTATATATCCTAAATGGGCAACTTTCATCCAATCAATTTCTCAGCCGCAAGGTCCTAAAGCATCATTATTTGCTTCTTGTCAAGAATCTGCCAGAAAAGATGTCGAGCGTGCTTTTGGAGTGCTGCAAGCTCGATTTGCAATTGTCAGAAACCCGGCTCTTAGTTGGGATAAGGCAAAAATTGGTAAGATCATGAAAGCATCTATCATATTACACAACATGATAGTAGAAGACGAACGAGACCAAAAGACTCTAGATGATTTATCTTCATTCACAGAAAGAGAAGGAGGCGGGACTTCACATGTCGACTACTCGGTATTTAGAACGACATCAATAAATGTGAACAATATGTTGGCTAATCGAGCTCGAGTTCGAGACAAAAAAATGCATCAACAATTGAAAATTGATTTGGTTGAGCACATATGGCAAAAATATGATAGACCTGAAAACTAGAGTCGAGTTACTTGTGTTATTCATCATGCTTTGATTTGTGTTTTTATCATTCTATGTTTTATTAATATCCTCGTTGTAAAATACTTTTATAAATTTATAAAGCTTAATAAATTTATGTTTGTATAAAATCTTCTATATTTATATTTATATATATTAATTAGATTTTTTTTCATTTCATTTTTAATAAAACATAAATTCTTTTTTCATATTTTGAATATCATTGAGTAACATCATTAAACATGTAAAAACTATAAAAATCTTAATGAGTCTCAACCACTTAAATAATATTAAATTTTATATTCATGAGACCCAAATTTAAACATGGTTAAGCATGCTCTTAGATCTTCAAATCTTGTGTTATCATGATATTTAAATTTGTAAAATAAATTGGAAATTATAGTTGCTATTATCGGTTAAATGTTAATTACTTATTCTAATCTAAGTATATTAAAAATGTGTGTTAAATGTGATGGAATTTGTTTGGTCGTGTTTATGAAAGCAGTTGAGATAAAAATTTCAAAGTTTAATAGTATTGATTATGGATATTATTGGTCGAATTCTATTGGTCCAAAGGCATGTGGTTAACTGGTTATGGGTTACGTTAGGATTTTTTAGTCCCTTGGGAGAGGAGGTCCTAGTGTTTTGTACAGCTTTTTTTTTTTTTTCATCTGAATGAGTTCGTATATTGATCATCAAGAGGAAAACACCATTTACAAACTTTTTTCACCATTATCCCTCAGTAAGGCTATAACCAAAAAGCACCATTAAAGTCCTAAAAACCAAACCCAAAGTTACTCTATACACCAAAAATACAGGACCGCCAAAAACAGAGGACTAAAAACTCTCATTCACAAAAACATCATGCAACCAAGCTGGATAGTTAGCCGCAACGTATGAATGGCCACGGTTCTCTTTGGTCACGCTTGTAGCAATGAGAGCCGCTCCTCTATTTGCTTCCTTGGGTTCTTTAACCATTTTCCAAAAACTAATTCGGTTCAAAGCCTTCAAAATAACATCAACTTGAAATCCAAAAGAGGGTCACGCTTTGGGTCTGTTAACTGCATCAACCAAATCAACAAGGTCTAGGGCAAAAATAACACAGTTAATCTTATGAAACCCCATACTTTCAATAGCCCAAAGTACCACCTTTAGCTTAGCATCCTCAATCGTTCCTTCTTCCTTGAAACATCTTCGGCTGTGGATCATGACCTGACCATTGTGGTCTCTAAGGACCCAAGAAGCTCCCACCATCTGTTTCTTCTTTGACCATGAGAATCCAACATTGCATTTTAGCCAGTCTTCAGGAGGTTTGGCCCATCTTTTTGAAGAGAAAGAACTTTGATCTTCATCCAAACCTGCCTCAGCTTTCTCCATTACTTGAGCCATATTCCATTGGTCTCTTTCTTCAGACGCCTTCTTGACCACCTCCAGAGCTGAGAACAAAACTCCTTCAAAAAGAAAACCATTGCGGTTTTTCCATAAATACCACAACAACCACGGGATGATGTTTCTACTCTCCGCATGAATTGCAAAGTTCTTGTAGCACTTTAAGATGAAAGAAAAGTTTTGAAACAAGGCTTGATCATGGAACCCATGTTGAGGAGAAGGAACCCCAGAGAGGGCCCAAGTCTGCCTTGCTAGAGAACAAGAAAAAAACACATGGTTGATCGATTCTCCCTCGAGGCCACACACTTGACATCTTGTGTCCAGCTTCATTCCCCTTTTATTCACCAAATCAGCCACTGAGAGGGCTTCACTGAGGGATTTCCAGAGAAACACCTTGATCTTCGGATTGGTTTTGAGAGTAGCTATTTCCATTTTCAATGGATTGATGGAAGGTTGCATCTCAGCCTTTAGAATACATTCCGCATGATTAAAGTTGTTGATCATCCAATATCCCGACTTTACTGAATATTGGCCGCTTTTGTTGTACTTCCAAATCCAAAAATCTTCTCTAGAATTCACAGGTTTCATCAATTTGATCTTATCAATATCCTCCTGATAGAAAAGATCATTGAGGATACCTTCATTCCATTTCCCTGATCCTGGATCAATGAGGTCCTTAACCATCAGATTGAGGTCAATAATTGGGTTCTTCATCAGAGGAGCACTCATCCTCATACCCTCAATCCATAGCTCCGACCATACATGGATAGAACCACCATTACCAATCTTTTTCTTTAGTCCCAGCTTCAATAAGTCTTTACCAAACAATAAGCTTTTCCATCCAAAAGATGGTCTTACTCCTTCTACTGCCTTGAGGAAATCAGATTCAGGGAAGTATCTGCTTTTAATAAAACGCGCAATCAAGCTCTCTGGTTCATTGACCATCTTCCAAGCCTGCTTTGCCAAAAGAGCTTGGTTAAAATCTGCCAAATCTTTAAAACCTAGTCCTCCACGATCTCTAGATAAGCAAAGCTTTTCCCAACTAATCCAATGAATTGTCTTCTTTTCTTCTCTAGAGTTCCACCAGAAGTCAGACATGACACTTGTGAGCATTGCACATGTAGTTTTTGGAAGTTTAAAACACGTCATGGCATAGACAGGTAAGGCCATGGCAACTGATTTGAGTAGTACCTCTTTGCCACCTTGAGATAAAATCCTTGCAAACCATCCTGACATCCTGGATTTCATACTCTCCTGAATGAACGATAACATCTCTATTTTTGACCCACTAAAACATTCTGGCAGTCCCAAATACGTACCTGCTCCTCCCTCCTTCTCGATTCCAGTAATCACCTTTATTGCCATTCGAGTGCTTCCTTCTATTTGATTACCAAAGGTAAGGGAAGACTTGTCCAAGTTCACAACCTGACCAGTTGCTAACCCATAAGTCTTTAGAATGTCCTGAAAGGCTTCCACTTCCTCCACCATAGCTTGACAAACAAAGAGGCTATCGTCTGCAAAAAGCAAATGGTTGATAGAGGGACCATTATCTGCAAACTTAATACCCCTGATTTTCCCTTCTAGTTCAGCTTTATCAAGAAGATGAGATAACCCTTCGGTACAAAGAACAAAAAGAAAGGGAGACAGAGGATCTCCCTGTCTAAGTCCTCTAGAAGGCACAATCACTCCATAGGGAAGGTCATTCATCAAGACTGAAAAAGTGACAGATGACACACACTCCATAATCCATTCAATCCATCTTCCATGGAACCCCATAGCCGACAAAAGGGCTCTCAAATACTGCCATTCAACCCTATCGTAAGCCTTAGACATGTCTGTTTTAATGGCCAAAAAACTGTCTGCAATGGAAGAGTGAGTTCTCAAAGCATGAACAATTTCATGGGCCATCAAAATGTTATCTGAAATCATCCTATCAGCCACAAAGGCGGATTGGAAAGGAGACACCAAACTACAGAGAAACGGCTGTAGCCTAGAAACAAGAATTTTTGAAATTATCTTGTAACTAACCGAGCACAAGCTGATAGGTCTGAGATCACTCATCTGAGACGGAGAAGGGATCTTTGGGAGCAGACACAAATGAGTATAGTTCCATTCTTTAGGCATTTTAGCAGAGAGGAAAAACCCTTTTACTTCTCTAGTAACTTGAGCTTCAATGATTCTCCAATAATTTTGAAAGAAAAGACCAGTCATACCATCAGCACCAGGACCACTGCTAGGGTTGATGGCAAAAACAGCCTCCTTTATCTCTTCACTAGTAACTTCTTTAATCAGTTGGTGGTTCATCTCATCAGAAACCTTAGGCAGGAAACCATCAAAAATGTGTCTAAAATCATCAGGGTTTGAGGACTTAAAAAGATCTTGAAAGTATAGTACTGCCACTTCTCCTTTTGACGCCTCTCCACGCTGAAAATTCCCATTGACATCTTTCAGTTTGAAAATCCTTTTTTTTCCTCTATTGGCCTTAACTGAATCGTGGAAGAATTTTGTATTGTGATCTCCTACAACACACCATTTGTCCCTGCTCCTTTGATTCCAGTAGATCTCCTCCTCTCTATAGGCCAAAACTAATTCCTTCTTTAGACCACGTACCTGGAAAGTATCCGGAAAACTAGACGACTCTTCTAACTCCAAAGAAGCCTGAAGCTGAGTAATCTTATCACGGGAATTAACATTGTTTTCCTTTTTCCATTTGCTCAAGGCTTTCCTACAAGAGCTAATGTGTTAATTTTTTTACAGTAATTTTTGTTCGTTCTGTCACTAGCTAGCTAGGTCAAGACCCCACATTGCACGCATACTTTGAATGTGATCGTTGATTTTAGAGATTTTATCATTCTTGATTTATAATGACATTGAAAGCAAACAAATACTATTTTAATTATTCTGTACAACTTTATGGAATTGGTTAAATTATGTTCTCATCATAGTGAACAGAATTATGACATGAATTAAGGAATATGTACACTTGATAAATGTGAATACCAAAGTTTTAAAAAGTTGAATTTCTTTATGTCGGATGATTATAAAGAACATTTTCATCGGATATTCGAGTCTTATGAATTATTGTTAAAAAGAGAAAATCGATATGGCTCCGAAGACCAAAGAGAAAACTATTGATTTTGGGTCCAAAGACCAAATACTAGTCGTCTTATACGAACATATCTCTTTACATTATTGGTTTAGCTTTTTTTACTTTGACAAGCGGGCCAGTCACACTTGGAAACAAAAGTACTCACAAACATCAAGGACTATGAGTCTATGACAAAGCCAAAAAGAAGAATTTTAAAAGAACTTTACAGCCTTGTTTTTGTTATTTTGTTAGAGTTGTGGAACGAAAGTTACCAAAGCATCGAATAATTAAGATGGATAGTTACAGAAGATCCCAAATTACGTATCTTATGGATTCATGATTACGTAAAAGTGAAAAGATATGATGGTTTCGAATTTAGAACAAATGATGCATTCATACTCGAGAGTTTCGGGAGTCTAGGTTAGGAACTCTATGAAATTATTTTCCACTTTTGCTTTTTGCTTTTTGGTTTTATATAGAGTATATCCATCAAGCCATCAACCACAAAGAAAGAAGAAGAGTACCATATCTAGTAATAGTACTGTATCTGGTATTATTTGTATGCATATAGTTAATGATCATGTTTGGTGGTGGAGTCTTGTTTGTTTGGTATTCACTTAACGTGGCTTCCGATGCGAACAACAATGCCATCAATGTCTCGCACGTAACCAACCTTTTGGCCCCATTCCTTGTCCACCGGCTCGCTCACTGCCACTGCACCGTTCTCCACCGCCCTCCACCGCCCTCTATACAAACGCACCATCTCACTCACATCAACACAAATATTTGACGTGGTTGACATAAACATACATAGAAACTAGATTATAATTGAGTTACCTTGAAAGCGGCATCAACATCGGGGTAACAGAAGCAAACTTCGATGGGGGGTCTCTCACGGGATGAATGCGTAGACTGAACCTTCCCGGTGAGGTCGTCAGTCTCATGCTGGTGAAGCGGTGTGAACGTGATCGTCGTCTGCCCACTCTCTAGCTCCCCCCACCTGCATACATCAGTTTCTTTAGTTTGTCATAAGCCAGAAACGAGATATACATATATGGCAAAAACAACAAATTATCATTCAATAGAAAATGCGACAAAAAATGAACCCATAACTCCAAATTAAAACCCCAGAAAACGTATGAATTATTACTGACTACACTATGGAAACAATATATTTTGCTATATTTTGTGGCCTTAGGACATTGCTTAGCCAGTTTTTGGGGCTTCTTGAAAAAATATATATGATCCAGTCGAAACATTTGTTAATTTCTATCTAAAAAAAATCCCATATACAACAAACCTGTGGGACTCGTCAAGACGACGGACGTTGTGACCAAAGGCTCTAGAGTAGAATTCTACGGATTTAGCAACGTCCTTCACGTACACGACCGTGTAAGCAAACGCTGGTCTCATCATATTCGACGCCATTTTTGTTACAATTTTGCTGATTCTGATCACGATCCGATCCTCGATCAATCCTCCCTTCCCTATTGCACAATACATTAAGATCTCTCTTTACGGCGAGCACAACACGTGGTAGACTGCATGCAGCTTCGTGTCTAGGCTACTTCCACGTGAGCTTTTGCATTTTCAGTTGGGCCTGTTATTATAAATGGGCTTTTGTCCTTGGTTTATAAATCTTGATTATTTGACAGGTTTATTCTGGTCTTTTTTTGGCATCTAAGAGCAAATTTCATTGAGAAAACGCAGAAGTTATACAAGAGCCGGCTTCTCCGGAGACACGATGGAATACAAGACTAAAACAATGAAAAACAAGGTAAAATACGAGTAAAATACAAAGCCGAGACATATCTCGGACACTAAGCCTTGCTTAAAAGGAGACAAACCAAACAAACCATAATCTAAGAGTCCATTGAGATTAAGACTGAAATTGAACATTAGAAAACCCACCAACCGCGAATCTGGTCACACCCCACGCCCACAACACACTCAACCACTTGAAGGATCTATCGCGAAAGCTTATCGAAAGAACAAACGAAAAGCGGTTCCTCCTATGGCGAATAAGACTACCTCACAAATTAACGACTTGGAAAGCTAATCCGGCAAGAGTAGATCTAGACAAACAAGACCTAAACAATCTTCCGGAAACGGCGATGTCGAAAGAACCACGACTTGGAAACGCCTCGATAGCAACCTGAAAACAAACCAAGATCTCGACCAAATCTTTATGTAGAGACAAAAAGCGAACCCACTTCAAACCGGAACCACCGAACTCGAATCAAGCTCAGCAAACGATCGAACCCGGAGAGAAAACGAGAGCATCCAAAGATAGAAAGAGCAAGGGTTGGCGTAAAAACCAGAGGTGGAGTCACGAGAATCTGATGACACAACCAAACAATCCCAACGAAATGCAATCAAAGGATCCGAAAGCTAAAACCAGAGAGGAAGAGATCGGCAAGATGAACCACCATCAATCCACCTCTATGAGCCTTTAGATCTAAACCGCAAGAACTACAAAGATCTACCGAAAAGCATGAAACAAAGATGAGATCTACAAGAGGAGAACCTGGGGGGACCGACGTCGGCACTGTGTAAGCCGCCGACGTCGGTCACGGCAAAAAACTTTGTGCGGCGGCTGAAGGACTACTAGAAAGAAACGAGAGAAAAATTAGGTCCAGGCGTCAAACTATTACTATTTGGAGGTCGTTTATTCTGGTCTTTATATGCTCCATTTTGTATGGACAAGGACTTTTGAAATTCAATTTTTAGAAGCATTATGAAAATTCTCATAACTTTCTAAAACATATCCAGTTATAATCCTACCCAAGTTGACAAATTTCATAGCTAAATACTGATCTCTTATGAATTTTAAAAACGAAGAAGCATATAATACATAATAAAGTTTAACATTTTATTTATCAAAACAAAACAAAACCGTAAAAATATTATCTACATGAATTGATGGAATGTGGAGGAATAAAATAGAAAGTAATGAAATAAATCTATCCCATTTATTACTTATCAAAATTGTAGAGGGATGTTTTCCTTTGATTTATGATTCTTTTTTTATGGAATAAGTGGAATGTTCGGAATGTTCATTCCACTCCATTACAAATGGTAAAATTTTGTGTGAGATAAGTGGAATGCTCCATTCATAAAACATAATTTTTATATATTCTAAACAAGTAATGTTATTTGTACCACGTTAAATTTAAACCACTTTGCTAATTTCATCAAAACATTTACATTTTCTGTGCAAAATTTTATACATTTTTTACTTATCATCTAGAATATAAGCCAAACAAAAACTGTTGTATATAGATGTGATATCGTAAAGTATTAGAAGTTTGAATCTGATTTAACTAAGAAACTTATCTACCAACCGTTCATGATTTCGATTATTAAAAATCGACAATCCATAAATTAGGATTAAAGCTTTCTTTAAAATTTTCTAAAAGTTGTTGACACCTAGAATATAAACATGCTTTTTCCTTTGTCTATTCATCGATTTATCGTAAGAATGTTGTGAAATCTAGGTTAATGTTAGAAAATTTGAAAGAAATATGATAAAATTTATATGCTTGTTTGGAATTTTTCAGTAAATAATGGTAATTTTTTTTGTATATGATTGTATATATAAAACTGTGTATATTGAAATTCGAATCAATTTTCAATAAAAACAAAGAATCATGATTTATCTGCTAGTGAAACAACTAGCAAAATAGTGAATTTGTTACCAAAAAAAAAAAAAAAAGTTTGTTATAATGAATGAATCAATCAATATTTCTTTGTTTAGTTATACAAATCCTCTTTTAACCAGCACCGCACATTTCTTTAAGCTCCTTCATGGTAGGATGCGTATGGTTTGTTGAAAATCTGATTTGGGGAAAATCGAGTTTAACAAGACAACAAAAATTTTAGGAGAAAATATATTTTGTTTTCAAGAGATATTAATTGTTTTTAGGATTTGAGTGAAATTTTTTTTTGACAATGACGCCTAAACTTAGTCTCAAAGATTTTTTATGGGAACAATTTTTTTGGTCCACCCCTATGGAAGGAAGATTTTAATACATGGTTTGTTTATCTTAATTCTTTTATGGGGGTGACAATAAACCATTAAAAAAAAAAATCAAACCATTATAATTTTTGTTTTTAGCTAGCACTTACCTTACAAATCTTAACTATATGAAAATTTTCTTTAATTATCCAAATATTAAATTAGTTAGAAAACATGGCCAATTGTGTAATTCACATTAGTTTCTCTTTATATTTCACATGTTGAAATTCTTCTATCATGTAATATGGTTTAAATCAGTTTCAATAAAATAAAACGTTAAAAAAAAACCATCGCCAATTGTGTTCAATCAGAAATCTAGACTTTCCGTTCAATTGTTCATTCACAGTTGTACAATTGAGCTAGCTGACTTTGATGAAACTTTCTTGTTTTTCATCTTCAGATTTACGGAGACGGAAACTTAGGGCCCAATACTAACTTTTTGGGCCCATCTTTCATCTTCTCTTTAGGACCCAATAAGGTCAACTAACACAAGCAAGAAGACGAAGGAAGTGAGTGAAATCCACGTCATCGATCCGTGTATTACTTTTAGTGAAGTAACAACCATTGGATCATTAATCAACGGTTGATATGAAAATCACACGGATCGATCTCTGTTTACAACTTGATATATATACATGTTCATTGGTCTAATGGTTTTATCAATCTCTATTGCTTTCTTCTCCGATCAATCTACAGGTACCGTCTTCTTCTTCTTCTTCTTGCTTTGACCTTGGAAAATTCTCTCTGTTGTTTTCCGATTTGTTTAGGAGGTTTCAGCTTATTTCGATTGGTTGCATTTCCGATTCGCGTTTGCTGTTCGATTGTTGATTTTAGAAATCTAGGGTTTCTGTTCATTGAGTCGATTTCTGATGAATCTGTTGTTTTCTTGTTCAGATCTATTGGAATTTTGTGAAGAAGAGATGCCAGGAAAAGAGGAAAGGGAGGAAAGGGATTGGGAAAAGGAGGAGCGAAGAGGCACATGAAGGTGTTGAGAGATAACATTCAAGGAATCACAAAGCATGCGATTCGTCGTCTTGCTCGTAGAGGTGGTGTGAAGCGTATCAGTGGTCTGATCTACGAAGAGACCAGAGGTGTTCTCAAGATCTTTCTCGAGAATGTGATTCGTGACGCTGTTACCTACACAGAGCACGCGAGGAGGAAGACGGTGACTGCAATGGATGTTGTTTACGCTTTGAAGAGGCAAGGACGTACTCTCTACGGTTTCGGTGGTTAATCGAAACATCAACCAACCATGGGTTTACAGAAATTTGCATAGCTACTGAACAAACAGTTTCTTCTACTGCCAGACACAACAGTCATAATCATTGGACAAGTTCCAAAGGGCAAATACCGTCTCCTTCAGCTTCTTGAATACTAAGTGTTACTTCTTACTCCCAAAAACTAGAAAACCTCTCTGCGAACGAGTTTATGTTGCCAAAAGAAGCATAATGGGTCACATGGAATTTACCATTCTCTTCATCTCAGCTGATCTTCTAGGATCAGGTTCGTCAATCGCTCTCTCTGTCAGCACGTGCTTTATGCGGCACATTGATCTCCTCACCTATATTTAGAAGCAGGCAAAGTTGACATTCATGAATAATAATCTCCATATGGTAATGAAGAACATGGCGTATATATTTTCGGAAAATGTGAATTGAGAGCCAAAGCCGGCTTTGTAATACCTTTGGAATACGTTCAGGGTTTGGAAACATCATGTTCTGAGCCTGAAGCATCTGACGCTGAGTCATCAACATGTTTTTCTCTTTTAGAAGAACGTACCACAGCTTCTGAAGATCATCCCATGACTTGAGACGCAGTTCCGAAGCTTTCCATCCTCGACCTAACACCCAAATGATCACAAAATGTTCCCAAAACCCATTAATCAAATAAACAATTTCCAAATATTCCATAACATAGAGTGACAATAGTTACATGAACATAGTATAAAAAAGAAACCGTAACCATTTCGAATGCTTCGAATCAATTAGTTACATTAATAAGCACATTATAAACGATGAGCAGATTTCATTACAATCCTAAACCACAGTGACTTTCCTACTTCTTCACTCATTACACTCTATAAACAATTTACAAGTATCTAAGGAACTGATATGTGAAAAACTAGCATCTAAGCATAGAAATGAAATCCTCCAATTACTTTATAAAAGTAGAAAACACATCGCATTTGCTAATTTCAGAGTATAATAAACATAAACCTTCATCAATCTAAACACAACAAAACTCTCTCAAACGAAATGGCATAAGAAACGCACAGTAGACAACATGTTTATCTTCGTCTTGGCTTCTATCAAACTCAAAAAACTCTTCGAGAGGGTTTTTAGCCGTACGAATCGTCGAAGCAGCTGCTGCTGCTGCAGTAGTAGTAGACTCCGATCTCGCTGATGCAGCCACCAAGAGTCTCCTCCCGAAAAATGTCGTAAGAAACATGGTAACAACACTTTCTGCAAAGTTGCAATTACACAATCCAAAAAACAATCAGAAACGAAATGCGTACATCAGATTAAATAAAAACAAATGGTAAACAATTGATGAAGTTGTAAACAAAAAAAAAGCAAGACAAATCTCACATCAGAACTTCTGATGTGAAAAGAGAATCATCACTCTGAACAACTATCGAGATTGTACACAAGCAAATCTCTACAATGCACTAAATGAACATGCTTGAGATTGTACACAAACAAATCAGTCTTGATCAAGGCTTAGCTAAAACCTAACCATGTAAGTGAAAACTTCACTCAAACCACATCCCCAGAGCAATCTCTATATGTTCACTCTTAAACAAATGATACTATTGTTTCATGGATTTAGCTATATCACAGACCTAGTAAGTGAAGTGTGAAGTTAACACAAGACTGATTCAAGAAAACACTAATTGATATCTGAAACACCAAGAAATCCACATAGCAAATCTCTCCAATGCACAACTAACTGAACATGCTTGAGATTGTACACAAGCAAATCACAACCTTGTTCAGAATCTAGCTAACAACCTAACCATGTAAGTGATAAACTTCACTCAAATCACCAAGAAAAATCCTCAGAACAATCTCTATCTGTTCAATCACAACCAAATCATAGTCTTGTTCCATGGATTAGCTAAATCACACACCTAGTACGTGAAGTTAAACCCTAAACAAAATTTCATCAACAATGATTAAGCTTTTAACTTTTACTTAATCAGGAGCAACTAAGTCTTTGCCTTTATAATTTCGATTAGCACACACAAATATAAGCAGGAGCAGCATCCTATGTACACGTATTTGTAAATTTTTATTGCCTATAGGCTACACATTCAACCAAACTTAGTGCAAATGTTTTTTTTTTTTAAATAACTTCCTGCAAATGTTTCCCAAAAATCAAACAATTTCGAAAACTTTGTGTCTTACACACTAAATTTGGGATAGTTTGACAAAATCGATACAAAAATCAAAAACCCAGAATTATTTCACATTATACATAAATCAAAAATCAAAATCTAGAATCAAACAACAAATGGACAAAACCCAGAATCAAATTATACATAAATCGATACAAAATCAAAAACCCAAAAAAAAATGAAAACCCTAGATTTCATAGAATATGAGAATCAACTTACCAGAGCTAGTACAATCTTCTAGTATGAATTGAATCAAATAGGATAGAGAATCTATCCTTCTAATCCAGTAAAATCGCTTAGACTTTCCGTTCAATTGTTCATTAACACTAGTACAATTGAGCTAGCTGACTTTGATGAAACTTTCTTGTTTCTCATCTTCAGATTTACGGAGACGGAAACTTAGGGCCCAATACTAACTTTTTGGGCCGAGGTTTCATCTTCTCTTTAGGACCCAATAAGGTCAACTAACACAAGCAAAAAAAAATTGGGAAGTGAAATCCACGTCATCGATCTGTGTACTACTTTTAGTGAAGTAATAACCATTGGATCATTAATCAACGGTTGATATGAAAATCACACAGATCGATCTCTGTTTACAACTTGATATATATATATACATGTTCATTGCTCCAATGGTTTTATCAATCTCTATTGCTTTCTTCTCCGATCAATCTACATGTACCGTCTTCTTCTTCTTCTTCTTGCTCTAACTATAATTTGACCTTGGAAAATTCTCTCTGTAGTTTACTGATTTGCTTAGGAGGTTTCAGCTTATCTCAATTTTCGATTGGTTGCATTTCCGATTCGATTGTTGATTTAGAAATCTAGGGTTTCTGTTCATTATCGCTTACTGTTGAGTGGATTTCTGATGAATCTGTTGTTTTCTTGTTCAGATCTGTGGAATTTTATGAAGCTGTGAAGAAGAGATGTCAGGAAGAGGAAAGGGAGGAAAGGGATTGGGAAAAGGAGGAGCGAAGAGGCACATGAAGGTGTTGAGAGATAGCATTCAAGGAATCACAAAGCATGCGATTCGTCGTCTTGCTCGTAGAGGTGGTGTGAAGCGTATCAGTGGTCTGATCTACGAAGAGACCAAAGGTGTTCTCAAGATCTTTCTCGAGAATGTGATTTGTGACGCTGTTACATACACAGAGCACGCGAGGAGGAAGACGGTGACTGCAATGGATGTTGTTTACGCTTTGGAGAGGCAAGGACGTACTCTCTACGGTTTCGGTGGTTAATCGAAACATCAACCAACCATGGGTTTACAGAAATTTGCATAGCTACTGAACAAACAGTTTCTTCTACTGCCAGACACAACAGTCATAATCATTGGACAAGTTCCAAAGGGCAAATACCGTCTCCTTCAGCTTCTTGAATACTAAGTGTTACTTCTTACTCCCAAAAACTAGAAAACCTCTCTGCGAACGAGTTTATGTTGCCAAAAGAAGCATAATGGGTCACATGGAATTTACCATTCTCTTCATCTCAGCTGATCTTCTAGGATCAGGTTCGTCAATCGCTCTCTCTGTCAGCACGTGCTTTATGCGGCACATTGATCTCCTCACCTATATTTAGAAGCAGGCAAAGTTGACATTCATGAATAATAATCTCCATATGGTAATGAAGAACATGGCGTATATATTTTCGGAAAATGTGAATTGAGAGCCAAAGCCGACTTTGTAATACCTTTGGAATACGTTCAGGGTTTGGAAACATCATGTTCTGAGCCTGAAGCATCTGACGCTGAGTCATCAACATGTTTTTCTCTTTTAGAAGAACGTACCACAGCTTCTGAAGATCATCCCATGACTTGAGACGCAGTTCCGAAGCTTTCCATCCTCGACCTAACACCCAAATGATCACAAAATGTTCCCAAAACCCATTAATCAAATAAACAATTTCCAAATATTCCATAACATAGAGTGACAATAGTTACATGAACATAGTATAAAAAAGAAACCGTAACCATTTCGAATGCTTCGAATCAATTAGTTACATTAATAAGCACATTATAAACGATGAGCAGATTTCATTACAATCCTAAACCACAGTGACTTTCCTACTTCTTCACTCATTACACTCTATAAACAATTTACAAGTATCTAAGGAACTGATATGTGAAAAACTAGCATCTAAGCATAGAAATGAAATCCTCCAATTACTTTATAAAAGTAGAAAACACATCGCATTTGCTAATTTCAGAGTATAATAAACATAAACCTTCATCAATCTAAACACAACAAAACTCTCTCAAACGAAATGGCATAAGAAACGCACAGTAGACAACAGGTTTATCTTCGTCTTGGCTTCTATCAAACTCAAAAAACTCTTCGAGAGGGTTTTTAGCCGTACGAATCGTCGAAGCAGCTGCTGCTGCTGCAGTAGTAGTAGACTCCGATCTCGCTGATGCAGCCACCAAGAGTCTCCTCCCGAAAAATCTCGTAAGAAACATGGTAACAACACTTTCTGCAAAGTTGCAATTACACAATCCAAACAACAATCAGAAACGAAATGCGTACATCAGATTAAATAAACACAAATGGTAAACAATTGATGAAGTTGTAAACAAAAAAAAAGCAAGACAAATCTCACAGCAGAACTTCTGATGTGAAAAGAGAATCATCACTCTGAACAACTATCGAGATTGTACACAAGCAAATCTCTACAATGCACTAAATGAACATGCTTGAGATTGTACACAAACATATCAGTCTTGATCAGGGCTTAGCTAAAACCAAACCATGTAAGTGAAAACTTAACTCAAACGACATCCCCAGAGCAATCTCTATATGTTCACTCTTAAACAAATGATACTATTGTTTCATGGATTTAGCTATATCACAGACCTAGTAAGTGAAGTATGAAGTTAACACAAGACTGATTCAAGAAAACACTAATTGATATCTGAAACACCAAGAAATCCACATAGCAAATCTCTCCAATGCACAACTAACTGAACATGCTTGAGATTGCACAAGCAAATCACAACCTTGTTCAGAACCTAGCTAACAACCTAACCATGTAAGTGCTAAACTTCACTCAAATCACCAAGAAAAATCCTCAGAACAATCTCTATCTGTTCAATCACAACCAAATCATAGTCTTGTTCCATGGATTAGCTAAATCACACACCTAGTAAGTGAAGTTAAACCCTAAACAAAATTTCATCAACAATGATTAAGCTTTTAACTTTTACTTAATCAGGAGCAACTAAGTCTTTGCCTTTATAATTTCGATTAGCACACACAAATATAAGCAGGAGCAACATCCTATGTACACGTATTTGTAAATTTTTATTGCCTATAGGCTACACATTCAGCCAAACTTAGTGCAAATGTTTTTTTTTTTTAAATAACTTCCTGCAAATGTTTCCCAAAAATCAAACAATTTCGAAAGCTTTGTGTCTTACACACTAAATTTGGGATAGTTTGACAAAATCGATACAAAAATCAAAAACCCAGAATTATTTCACATTATACATAAATCAAAAATCAAAATCTAGAATCAAACAACAAATAGACAAAACCCAGAATCAAATTATACATAAATCGATACAAAATCAAAAACCCAAAAAAAAATGAAAACCCTAGATTTCATAGAATATGAGAATCAACTTACCAGAGCTAGTACAATCTTCTAGTATGAATTGAATCGAATAGGATAGAGAATCTATCCTTCTAATCCAGTAAAATCGCTTAGACTTTCCGTTCAATTGTTCATTAACACTAGTACAATTGAGCTAGCTGACTTTGATGAAACTTTCTTGTTTCTCATCTTCAGATTTACGGAGACGGAAGCTTAGGGCCCAATACTAACTTTTTGGGCCGAGGTTTCATCTTCTCTTTAGGACCCAATAAGGTCAACTAACACAAGCAAAAAAAGAATTGGGAAGTGAAATCCACGTCATCGATCCGTGTACTACTTTTAGTGAAGTAACAACCATTGGATCATTAATCAACGGTTGATATGAAAATCACACGGATCGATCTCTGTTTACAACTTGATATATATATATATATACATGTTCATTGGTCTAATGGTTTTATCAATCTCTATTGCTTTCTTTTTCTTCCTACAGGTACCGTCTTCTTCTTCTTGCTCTGGCTAAATTTTAACCTTCGAAGGAATTTCTCTCTTTAGTTTTCCGATTTGCTTAGGAGGTTTCAGCTTATCTCAATTTTCGATTTGTTGCATTTCCCGATTCGCGTTTGCTGTTCGATTTGTTGATTGATAAATCTAGGGTTTCTGTTCATTGAGTCGATTTCTGATGAATCTGTTGTTATCTTGTTCAGATCTATTGGAATTTTGTGAAGAAGAGATGTCAGGAAGAGGAAAGGGATTGGGAAAAGGAGGAGCGAAGAGGCACAGGAAGGTTTTGAGAGATAACATTCAAGGAATCACAAAGCCTGCGATTCGTCGTCTTCTACGAAGAGACGAGAGGTGTTCTCAAGATCTTTCTCGAGAATGTGATTCGTGATGCTGTTACATACACAGAGCACGCGAGGAGGAAGACGGTGACTGCAATGGATGTTGTTTACGCTTTGAAGAGGCAAGGACGTACTCTCTACGGTTTCGGCGGCTGATCGAGATCAAGTTTGGGAATTTCTTGTTTCTGTAATCCGTGTTATCCTATTGATTAGTCTGAAGTAAATCGAGAAGTGTTTTTTAGCTATTGCTTTTGTTTTGTGTCTTGAAATTGGCTATGTTGTAGTTAAGCTTAGAAAATCTAAATAGAAAGTTTGCAATGAACAATTTCATCAATCTCTTTCGTCCCCTACATTTCCTGTAATGTGTCCCTATCAAATCTCACTTCAGAAGCTAAACGAAGCTGGAAATTGATTGTTGTCATATTTTATAAAGCTCGATGTTTTGCTGCAGCTACAGAATGGAACCTATCTTCTTCAATGCATTTTCTAATAAGATAACTCGGATCAGTATTAAGACAACATTTGTAGGTGTTGGTTTGATTATACATAACTATGTGGCGCATAGGAGGAAATAGTGGAACAAGATCATTCTGTTCCGGGTTGTGTTGGAAACCCATGTTAACCAAATAAGAAAGTTGAAACATTTTTGTCGACACAAAATTATCGTATAGAAGAGAATCAATAACCAAAAGGTGAGTTAAGCAACAAAGTGAATTTCAGCTAAAACTAAAACTAAAGAGTCTAATAGTGCTTTAGTTTAGTCTTCTTCTTACTCCGCCTTTTGCTTAGCAGAGGGAATGCGACGTGAGTAGCGGTAGCCACTGGTACACCTTCCTACAAACTTGAGAACTTCATCTATCAGAATCACTGGAAGCGATACCGCCAATACCAGCAGCCACTCGTTCAAGCTCAACGGCACTATTCCGAACACTTGTGCCAAGAATGGAACATATAGTATCACAAAATGGAGCCCAAATGAGACCGCCATTGCCAGGAGCAGCCACGGGTTCACCCACGGTGGCATCGTCACAAGGCTGCCGTCTTCTGAGAGTGCATTCAAGGAATTGAACATTTCAATGGCCACCAACACCGAGAGGGAAAGTGTGGATGCTTTGAGTCGAATGAGAAAGTCTGAGAGCCTTTTGTGAAAGGAGAGATTTTGAAGCCTTCCCATGAAGAGCATTGGTCCCAATGAGCCAGCTGTGAATAGCTCACAAGGCTGTGACCGTCTTGGCTCAAGTCTATGCCCATGAAGCTGCTGTGTGTGAACCATATGATGAATACTCCCACTGTTGCTACTCCTACATACATACCAATCACCTGAAGGTAGGTACCCATAATAGTCAAGAGTTAGAAAAAGCCCCAGAAGATGAATAAGAAGACAAAGAAGTGATAAGTGAGTCAGGAAATTACCATATAACGGAAGAGGATCCAGGGGGTGATAAGTGAGTCATCGCTTCTGCGTGGAGGCTTCTTCATAATATCTTTGTCAGGGGGATTGAATCCCAACGCCGTAGCTGGAGGACCGTCAGTTACTAGATTCACCCACAGAAGCTGAACTGGGATCATGCCTTCTGGAATTCCAAGAGCAGCTGTCAAGAATATCGATGCAACCTCGCCAATGTTGGAAGAGATCATGTACCTTTTATTCACAATCACCATGATCAGATATATAGAATAAACATAATATCTATAATTCAAGCCACCAATATGAGGAGCTCTATATATGGAAGACTCACCTAATGAAAGCCTTCATGTTGTTATAGATGGACCTGCCTTCCCCAACAGCTGCAACAATAGTGCTGAAATTATCATCTGCTAACACCATGTCAGCTGCCTCCTTTGCTACCTGCAAAAATTCCATTAATGATAGGTTTAGAAAATTGACAGAGCTATTATCGTCCCATTGTTACAGATGAGAGATGGGGAATGAGTGACAAATACCTCTGTGCCAGAGATGCCCATAGCCACACCTATATCAGCCAACTTCAGTGCAGGAGCATCATTGACTCCATCTCCAGTCATGGCAACCACTTCTCCATCTTCTTTGAGTAACCTGACAATCTCTTGTTTGTGTTTTGGTTCAGCCCTCGAGAACAAGAGCCCTCCAGTTTGTCTTAGATGATTCTTCTGATCTTGAACATCCATAAATTCTTTTCCTGTCAAGCTTCTTGAAGAGATATCTTCATCTGCTTCAAATACTCCAATTTCACGGCAGATCGCTTCCGCTGTGCTCTTGTTGTCTCCAGTAATGACCATAACTCGGATACCTGCTGTTCTACAGTCTGCAATCGCTTGACGCACTTCTTTCCTCGGAGGATCCTTCAGTCATCGAAAAGGTAGAATATGAGTATATCACACAATAGAGGAAAAAAAGAGAACAGAACTTATCATGGTTAACACAACTTACCCTTAAACCAACAAATCCAACAAATACTAGATTGGACTCAATAGAAGAATAATTGGATGGGTTGAGAAGTTGCTGGTGAGCAGGATGGTCTTCATTGCCATCATAAGTGGCAAAATCTGATGGAACATCTGAGTATGCAAATCCGAGACATCTTAATGCACTCAGAGACATATCACGTAGGCTTTGTAAAATAAGATCCCTCGAGTATTGGTCAAGTTCTTGAGTGGAGCCATCAAGTAACTGAATACGAGTACTCCTTTCCAATAAGTTTTCTACAGCACCCTGCAAAATTTCAACATCGGTCTTTGAGGTGCTGAAAAAAGAGGGAACAAAGGTTTTCTTGACTAATACCATGCAACCATGATCGATGAAGATGATGATCTTCTAGTAATCTGTTTTTAGGATTGCTAAGATTGGTGTTGGAGCTTGAGCTGTTTCCCATGGGTTAAGGGAAGAGACAAGAAAGAGAGACAGATGCTACTCTGATGTTCTGGTTAATCAGATTTTGTTACATCACTTGTTAAAAATGAAAACGAAGTTTCGGTGGAAATGAGCTAAATTTAGCCAAAAGAGAAAAGGTCTTCCGAATTTCACTCAAGGAGCATGACCATATGAATCAGTACTACAACTGCAAAATCATGTGTTCTCTCACATTCACATTAAACTAGCTCTCAATACAATCCATAATCAAGTCGAAAATTTCGATATCCAACAAAATTGGTGCAGTGGTGTTTGTAACCATATCAGTGCCTCGTCTGCGAAAAAAATGAACAATACATTGTTTGAAACACAATAGAGACTCCTGAAGTAATCACTGATAAAAAAAGAATGATTTATATACCTTTCTTCTCTTGGAGTTTCCTCCTCCCCTTTTACGGCTACATCTTGCTGGCTGATCACCATCTTTATCAAAGAACTTGAAATCTTCGAAGAAATTCTCGGTTAGTCCTTGCAACCTGATTCATGTTAAACATGAGTGCTTACTAACATCAAGATCAATAAAAACATCAGATACTTCAGTTTCCAACCAAAGCAAAAGCATACCCGCTTTGTGATTGTAGCCTCTTCTCTCTCTTCTTGTCCTCCTTCGTGCGCGGTGCCCGGGTAAAGAGTTCTTCTTCTACCTTTTGTTGTCTTTCATACCGTGCTAATAAATTCTTCTGTTCCCTGCTCTCAGCCCCGACATAGTCTCTAATCTGTTTTATATTCATTCACACATTGAGTTCAAACATCAAATTAAAATCGCTACTCGTATCAACTGCAAACTAATTTCCTTCCAACCCACCTCTTCAGGCTTTTCCTCGAGGTCGTCCAAGATATCTTTTATGTATGTATCTCCAGTGGCTCGCCTTAAAAAGTATTTCTCTTTTCTCGCAGCATCTCTTTCCTGTTTTGACGTCTTATCCTCCATAGACATAGGAGCAAATTTCGGTGGTCGATAAACATCATCCTACATTTGCACAAGACAAAAGGTTAATGGAAAAGAACATACAGCATATTTCTTCTGAAGTGCAAGGGGATAATAAGGTTTACCTCTAGTTTATGCTGAGTTTGTTCAGCAAGGAAGTCTGGTTTCGGCTTATAATTTGAAAGATCTTCAGATTTCTGGGCTGCACCCAATTCCTTTCCCTCAGAATTAGCTTCTTCAGCTACAGAGCTACCAGCTGTAGTGAGCTTCTGAATTTGGTACTGAAGTTTTTTGTCTATGGGACGAATCTACCAAAATAAAAACGAGGCAAACTATTACTCTGTGTCTTGTAGGCCAGTATTAAGCAGGAAAAAGATAAAGATGCAAACCTTTTCCAGAAACATTCGTATCTCTACAAGGCTCCTTACAACAGGATGGCCATCGATAGAGAAACCTTTTGCTTTCCTTAGCAGATAATATACGATACACTGGCAATAACTTAAGAGTAACAGATGCTTGGCCTCGAGATAACTCATACCATCTGTTGTCGGTAAACTGTCTGCTTTTACCTATGATTAGCAAAAATAAGAAAGTCAGGATGTCGTGAAACATGAATTACCGCGAAACACATTGTGTTTATAGTTTGGTTAAATCCTAAAGGGGAAGCAAACATTGATCTTTAACATAAAGTCATCAATTCTTTTTATACCAAATTGAAACGGGACAAAAACGATGTCAATAACGCAGAATCCAATAAGTAATTTCAGATGCAATAATAAAAGACTTGCTACCTTTGCAGTGAGAGCCTCCACTTTGCTCCTAACACCATCTAGGCCTTCCTTCATTTCTCTCAACACGGATGCTAGCTGCGGAGTTTCCCTGAGACCGTCACAATCATATCACACAATCATATCACAAGGCCAGTTAAAAACGTGAGGTCATATTTAAACAGACAAGTTCTTTCGTTTGTGTGTGAGAAATTGAAATGATTCATTGCTTAATCAAGCTATTTTATTTTCTAGCTAAAACAGTAAACTGTCTTTGAAATGTTCTTTATGATGGGATAAGCATATCACTCACGTCTTAATTCTTCTGACAAGGCCTGGGTTTGTGATCTCCTCCATGATTCTTGTTTAGAACTAGACAGAAGATAAGACTGCAAATAAAATAAAACGAGCCTAAATGTTCAGAGACTAACCCTTGAATACCAAATCAAAATCCTCAGATACACTGATAAACTAAACCATAGTACTGAGTAAGAAAACAATCAAATTCTTACAGATAAAGATTCGGCAAAGAGCACGAAGTTACATAATTCTCTTCAAGACATACACTAAAACATATAGAGAGATCCAATAAGGTATGCATCTTTGTATTCCTCGAATCCTTCTAAGCAACCTAAAGAGTACTTAACAACAGAAAAAACTCAAGCTGGTTCTTCAATTCTTACATAAATAGTCTACTAATTTACCAATTCAAAGAATCCAATATTAAAGAAAACTAAATGGTAATCTGAATTGATGAAACTTCTACAAAAGGAGCAACAATATCTACATGAGGTCCAGTCCAGAGAAGGCGGTGGTGCTCGGTCCGACGACGGAACCACCGTCTCTCTGAGCAAAAGAGAAACGAAGAACAAAGAACTCACCGGAGACAGTGAGCTTGACGGAGTAAGGAAAGGTTACCGGCACAAAGAGAGAGGTTACGGCCACACCGAATGCAAAATCAATTAGGTTCCATGGACGATGCTACATAAGTAAATGGGGTTTAAGCTTTCTCATTGGGCCTTTTCTTTTAACCGTTATGGGCTTTTTCTAAGTTTAATGGGCCTGGTTCTTAATTCCACAAAATTGGAGTTTTTAATTCTGAATTTTGTGTCAGACCGTGACTAAACCGGATTTAACCGTGTGTTAGTCTGATCTATGGTTCGTTGTTTTTTGTAATTTCAGGTGAAAATATGATTTGAACTCAGATGAAATGAAAGAAAACTGATATAACCTATAAATATTTGATGCTCAATATGTTTAATCAAAACAAAAACCAAAATTATATATAACTGATTTCACAGGGAATGGGGAATGAACCCTTCTTCACAGTTTTCCGAGAGTAAAAGGTTTACGGAGACGATCTTTCCTCGGATTTTGTTTGGGCCCAATATAAACTTTGGTGATACTAAACCCTATTATGGGCCCATCTCTCATCTTCTCTTTAGGTCCCAATATAAACTTTGGTGATACCAAACCCTATTATGGACCGAGCTCTCATCTTCTCTTTAGGGCCCATAATGGCGGTATGGTTTCAGTAGTTTAACCATTTTGCTTAACCCCTTGATGTTGTTTTTATGGTTCATGTGATATTTGTAATACCATCCTTGTTGCTAAATTAGTTTTTGACAAGTTGTTTATTTCGTAATCAAAAATGGAATCGAGAAATTATATATTGTTTTTATTTGCTCTCCCATTATTGTAAGCAGTACTAAGCAGAAGTTGGATTATGTTCAAAGACGCAAACTTTGAATCAACTGACCAACATTCGTCTTGAAAGAAAAATCAACCAACCATGGGTTTTACAGAAATTGATTTGCATAGCTACCGAACAAACAGTTTCTACTGTTAGACACAACAACAGTGACAATCACTGGACCAGTTCCAAAGGACAAAATACCAAGTCTTCTTCAGCCTCTTGAATACTAAGTTTTACTTCTTACTCCCAAAAACTAGAATACCTCTCTGAAAACGGGTTTACTACTTGGTTGCTATAAGAAACGGGTCACATAGCATTTACCGTTCTCTTCATCTCAGCTGATCTTCTAGGATCCGGTTCGTCAATCGCTCTCTCTGTCAGCACGTGCTTTATGCGGCACATTGATCTCCTCACCTATATTTAGATGCAGACAAATTTGACATTCATGAATAATAATAATCTCCCATGGTAATGAAGAATTCAATTAAGAGCTAAAGCCAGCTTTGTATTACCTTTGGAATACGCTCAGGGTTTGGAAACATCATGTTCTGAGCTTGAAGCATCTGACGCTGAGTCATCAACATGTTTTTCTCTTTCAAAAGAACATACCACAGCTTCTGAAGATCATCCCATGACTTGAGACGCAGTTCCGAAGCTTTCCATCCTCGACCTAACACCCATATGATTACAAAACGTTCCTAAAATCCATTAACCAAAGAAACAGTTCCCAAATATTCCATGACATAGAGGGACAATAGTATAAAAAAGAAGCCGTAACGATTTCGAATGCTTAGAGGCAATTAGTTACAGAATAAGCACATTATAAACGATGAACAAATTTCATTACAATCCTAAACCACAGTGACTTTCCTACTTCTTCACTCAGTACATTCTATGACCAATTTACAAATACCTACGGAACTGATATGTGAAAAACTAGCATCTAAGCATAGAGATGAAATCCTCCAAATACTTTATCAAAGTAGAAAACACATCACATTTGCTAATTTCAGAGTATAATAAACATAAAACATTCATCAATCTAAACACAACAAAACTCTCTCAAACGAAAAATGACATAAGAAACGCACCGTAGACAACAGGTTTATCTTCGTCCTGACTTCTATCAAACTCAAAAAACTCTTCAAGAGGGGTTTTAGCAGTCCGAATCGTCGAAGCAGCAGCTGCTGCAGTAGTAGTAGACTCCGATCTAGCTGATGCAGCAACCAAGAGTCTCCTCCCGAAAAATCTCGTAAGAAACATGGTAACAACAGTTCCTGCAAAGTTGCAATTACACAATCAGAAACGAAATGCGTACATCAGATTAGATAAACCTCAAATGGTAAACAATTGATGAAGTTGTCAACAAAAAAAGTACATAGCAAGCCAAATCTCACATCAGAAGAGATAAGAACTCACCGGAGATAGAGATCGGAGAGTAATTAGACGGCGGCGACTGTCACTGCCACAGAGAAACGAAAATCGATAGAAAGTTAGAAACCCTCTCTGAAAGGTTTTACGGAGGCGGAAATTTAGGGCCCAATTATAACTCTTTGGGTCTAGCTTTCATTTTCAATTATTGGCCCAATAAGGTCAACATCTAGAGAAACACAGTTGTAAAAACCGTTGGATCATTCATCAACGGTTGATATGAAAAGCACGCGGATTGATCTCTGTTTATAACTTTTGCGTTATAGATCCTCTCCGGAATTTTTGTAATACTTCACTCTAACAAAATCATTATCTAAAAGGGAAAATTAAGAATATAGGTTAAAAAACTTTCAAAATTAAGAAAATACACTTTGTTTTTTTAAATTAGAAAAATAGGTTATCATGGACATTTTTATCCCTCTTTTAAACAAGGGCTCTCTTTAAACAATGAATGACGAAGGATTCAAGGATATTAATACCAGTGTTGATTTATGTTGATTAGTGTGCGTTTAAGTCTTTTTTTCTTTTCGTGTTGATATGTGGATTTTTTTTTGTTCTTTTTTTTCTAATTCACTATCGAAACCAGAAAGGTTCAACTGATTTGCCAAACCTCCCTCCAAGATAATTGAATCTGCTTCATTCTTGATAATAATGGTCAGTGTAAATAAGTGGCTTTGCCCAATTCTCAATACTCTGTTTTATTGTTGTGTCCTCTGTTTTGTTTTCGTTTGTGTGTGTGTTTGTTGTAATGAGAATCTTTTGTTAAATTAAAAATCTCTTTGACTACTTTTCAAGCTCTACTCTTAATTATGTATTTAACACAAAGATTGCAATGTCTTCAATTCTATGGAGTTACTGATTAGTAAGAAAAGTATACAAAAACTTTTGGGTGAGTTTGACTGAGAAAATCTTTGATCCAGACAAAGCTAGAGCATTCATGATTTAATATCTTTGTATCACTCTCAACTTCTCAATTAACAAGTAGCAAATTCTTCACTAAAACATAAACAAGAAGGTTAAAAACCGAACCAATTTGTAGTATAAATCCTAACCAAAACAGAACTGAACATATATAGATCGTTGTAATATCAATTTCCACATCAAGAGACACCTATTTAACCAAAAAAAAATAACCCAAACAAGACTGAACCATAAATAACAAAGGGATGTAAAGTTAGTAGATGAAGTTTGACTAGTATTGCAAGTTCGAGTCATTTGGCCATTACTACGCACTTGCAGAATTGCCTCGTTGTTGGGCTCAATGTCGAGCTCTCCAATGAACTGGTAGATAGAGCCAACCCGGAAGCTAATATATCTTAGGTGTTGCGTGTCGATTTTGGAATTTGTGCTTCCATCTTCAATAACACCAATGCAATAGCTGTTTCAATTGAATATATTTTCAGAATCATGTAACTCGGAGTAAAACTTACGAAGAAGAAGGGTATAGCTTTTGTAGATGATGCGATAGCCAGAACAAACTTGAGACTATGCCATCAATTTATAGATTTAACAAACCAAAAACCTAGATTTCCATCCTTTTTTACCTTTCGATAAAACTCGATGACGTCTAGAGAACCGCAGTTCTTGATTGAACCAGACTCAGTTAAGTACATGAAGTTGGAGTCCAACATCGATAATTGTCGGAGATTTGCTCTCGTCGTAAAATGGCGACGTCTCAGTGGATGTGAGATGCTACTATGGTGGCTGGTTATGTAGTCAAGGAAACCACAGACGAGCTCGATCTCGTCCTCATCGGTCCACAGCCCCTAAAAAGACGTCTAGAGTCATCAATCGGTGGTCTGTGATAGACGGAGCGGCGGCGTCGAAGACGTCGGCGTCGTTTGTCATCTCCACGATTATTTTGTATTCTTGATTTCCTTTTTCCATTATGTATTTTTTATTAAATAATTTATATATGAAATTATGAATTTGTTTTAAGAAGGATAAAATAACAAGATGACATAAAGTCATGCACACTTTACTACTTTCTCCCTCGAGGGGATATCATAATCAAATGAACTTCTCTAGTCCATGATAACCAAGCATGGATTTGGACCATGAAGCATGTAGCAATAAACGAGATATTATAGTAAAGTAAATCTTACAGTAAATCTATAATAAAGTAAAGTAAATCTTATAGATAAATTTAACTAAAACATATATAAATATATGGTATGAGAATCAAGAATTTAGAAATGGAGTGTACCCGGAAAATCTAAAGCCAATGATGAGTATCGTCAGAAAGTGGTGATGATGCGGTCAATTTGGTAGCTACTTTCTCAAGGATTTAATTTGTATAATCTTTTTCTTTTATATATGTAAGATATTATATTCACTTCAGGGAATATATCAAAACTAGTCAAATATGAGTATGATTTATTATCAGTAACTCATATATATTTTCTCAGCCTCAAGAAGAATCCATAATATTTCTTAAATTCTTGTTCATGACTTTGTGTCTATAGGACAACATTACTTGCATGGAAATTTTATTATGTATGCTTTACCAACTCCGCATTAGAGATATTCTCTCAATATAATATCAATTTGCAAGTAATTCTAACATACCTTAATTATATTCACTCACAGACTTTTAGTCTTGTAATCTTGGATATAGCTAGATTTAGCCAATTACATAGCTAGTTTTATGTAATATCACATTCTGGTAATCACACTTTTCCTTTAAAAATTGTTCGAAGAACTTAGTGAACATAATCTTCTAAATATGTCACTTATTATGTTCATTTGTAGTCTATGTGAGATTCTCTAATTCTCCCCCTCGAGATGATATGAAACTTCAGGTTCATCTATCTCGAATTGTATCTCACTATATAATTAACAAAATATCCCAATTTGGGTCATGTATTTTATCATCCAATTATTTGTATGATTGGGAGAGTATAATGCATCAATGATTTCAAACTACATTGTAATCATACTAGATTCTTTCATCATCAAATGACATAAATCTCTTATTTCTTACTATCTTTATTTTTTCACTTCTAGTGAAAATTTAAGTTCTTGAAAGAAACATGTTAGACTTTGCTTATGACCATTTAAGATAGTTTATGTAGCCACTTCCTTGATTTAGTGTGCTCTTTTATATATATATATATATAACGTGTCACATTCACTTCAGGGAATGGACCAAAATCAATCGAATGCGATTCATGAATTTTATTGTAAAATAACAAGATGACATAAAGTCATGCACACTTTACTACCTCTACCGAGAGGAGATTTTACTGTCCAGTAAGATCATAATCACGTCATGATATCTTAGATCATGTATGTCTCCATATGTCTAGATTTAATTTCATAGACTCATCAGACCAACAAATATCAAACAATTAAAAATTTGTTGATCAAGACAATGCAATCTCAATTTAAAGCATGTGTAAAAACATGTGTTGCAATATGAAAGCAATAAGAAGCATGAACTTGCGATCAAACATGGGTTACTTATAATATGAAGTAATACTTAACTCGATGGAAAATATATGAAAATTATTTAGCTCGATCATAATAGAAATTCAATTTATAATTATAAAATATTTTTTGTTTAATAGAAGAGAAGCGTTAATCATGATCGATTAATTTTATAATAAAATATGTGATTTTAAGAACCAAAAACGTATTAAAGTCCGTGTGTTAATTAGAGTTGCTTTATACGAGTATGATTAAAAAAAAATTTAATATATATATAATTATGATTTGTGAGAATTACTCGATGATAAACATAGTATTCATGAATTAACATGTGTATGTTATCGAATCACAAAATAAAACTTAAAAATAAAAACATAAAATTGTTTAAAAAATAAAAATAATTAATATATATATAAGTATGATTTGTGAGAATTACTCGATGATAAACATAGTATTCATGAATTAACATGTGTATGTTATCGAATCACAAAATCAAAGTTAAAAATAAAAACATAAAATTGTTTTAAGAAAATAATAATTAATATATATAAGTAAGATCTGTGAGAATTACTCGTTGATAAACATAGTATTCATGAATTAACATGTGTATGTTATCGAATCACAAAATCAAACATAAAAATAATTTATAAAATAAATTTTTTTTTTTATCAAAGCAATTATAAAACTAACGTGATACTATATATGAAGTATGACGTTAACCTTATGCTTTACCAAATAAAATTAGATGTGCCGTATGCTAAAGTGAGAGAGATTCACTTACCTTAATGAAAAATAAAGTGGAACCGAAGCAAAGTGCGAGATGTTAGAAAAGTTAGGGTTTTACTCAAGTGGCTAGGGTTTTACTTTAGTGACTAGGGTTTTACTCAGTGGTTAGGTTATCGTGCTGATAACGTGTTGTGAATAAGAGAAGAGAAGAGAATAGGAATTGGTGTTGTGTTGTGTATTATTCCATGAGAAGTATAGAGTATATATAGGGATACAATACTTGGAGAGAAATTAGGGTTTAGGGATATTCTAGAACATGGGCCTCTAATGGACATCCACTAAATGAGTTTATAACATATATGAAATTATGAATTTGTTTTAAGAAGGATAAAAATGTCCATGGTAACCTATTTTTCTAATTTAAAAAAATAAGGTGTATTTTCTTAATTTTAAAAGTTTTTCAGCCTATTTTCTTAATTTTTCCTATCTAAAATCACCGCAAAACAAATTACGAAGGAAGATTCGATCGACGAATCTGTAGAGAGAATAATGAGTTCTTTCGCTGACTATACGATTCAAAACATAGATCTGAATCAAGAGAAGGTTTGCAACATGGAACGACAATTGCGGAATCGAGGAGAAGAATCAATCGATGAACAAGAGTTTGAAGATCGTGAGCTTAAGCTTACCTAAAGGAATCTGGGAGCGAGAGAGAGAGAGAGAAAAGAACTTCCCGCTGCAAGTAATCGCAGTGACGTCTCTGTGATAGAATTTTGTTAATTAAACCGGTTTGATTCATTCAAACAAGGAAGCTATTGAAAGCCCAAGTGTGAATGAACCATGGATCTTATTTGGGCCTAATTGTTCAGAGACTAACCCTTGAAAACCAAATCAAAACCCTCAGATACACTGATAAACTAAACCATAGTACTGAGTAAGAAAACAATCAAATTCTTACAGATAAAGATTCGGCAAAGAGCACGAAGTTACATAATTCTCTTCAAGACATACACTAAAACATATAGAGAGATCCAATAAGGTATGCATCTTTGTATTCCTCGAATCCTTCTAAGCAACCTAAAGAGTACTTAAGAACAGAAAAAACTCAAGCTGGTTCTTCAATTCTTACATAAATAGTCTACTAATTTACCAATTCAAAGAATCCAATATTAAAGAAAACTAAATGGTAATCTGAATTGATGAAACTTCTACAAAAGGAGCAACAATATCTACATGAGCTCCAGTCCAGAGAAGGCGGTGGTGCTCGGTCCGACGACGGAACCACCGTCTCTCTGAGCAAAAGAGAAACGAAGAACAAAGAAATCACCGGAGACAGTGAGCTTGACGGAGTAAGGAAAGGTTACCGGCACAAAGAGAGAGGTTACGGCCACAACGAATGCAAAATCAATTAGGTTCCATGGACGATGCTACAGAAGTAAATGGGGTTTAAGCTTAAGTTTCTCTCTCTAAAAATTCTTCTCTAGCTTCTCTCTAAAAATCAGATCGGTTTTCTTGCCCGGCGGCCGGTTTTTCCGGCGTCGTGGCCTGTATATATGTCTATAGTTGTTGTGTCTTTGTTTTTTAGTTTCCGATCTCATCGGACTAGGTTTTCCGGCTTGACCGGATGGGTCTCTCGGACTTTGTTCCGATCTTTTGTTCCAGTTTTATCCGGATTTCGATTCCGTTTATCGGAAAATAAGTTCCGTCTTCGACGGATCTGTTTCTTTTAATCCTTCCTCTTTGTTTAATTTTTCATCTGTTAGCTTTGCATCGGATCCGATTCTTCGCATCCATGAATCTCTTTTCTGATATAGCGTAAATCATCATCGTTAATAGTTAAGTAGTTATAAGAATTTGGTGATGTGTCTATTGAGGATTTGGGATTTGTGTTTATGGGAATTTGGGAGAGATTAGAGACGACTCTAAAGCGGCGTGTTTGCCTAAGATGTTGTTCTCCTCTATCAAGTTTCTTTGGTTCAACTCCGGTGATTTCGGCTATCTGATCAAGTGCTACGGAGAGGAAAGTGAGGAAGGTTTGCAATTTGCAGTAGCTTCACAAATCTCAACAAATCACGACTCTTTGTGGTGGTTCTGAGCTCAGATCGTTGTCGACGACGGTTTCTGTGGCGGTGAAGATTGAAACTGATATATCTCGAATGGAGCCACGTTGCAGAGAAGCCACATCAAGCATACACGTGTTGTGATAATATCATTAGTATCTGTTTAATTTTCTTGTTGGGCTTACGTGGTTGTATTTGTGTCTACTGTAACTCAGCCAATTGGACTTTAATCAATGAAACTTTGCTGACAAAAAAAAAAAAGCTTTCTCATTGGGCCTTTTCTTTTAACCGTTATGGGCTTTTTCTAAGTTTAATGGGCCTGGTTCTTAATTCCACAAAATTGGAGTTTTTAATTCTGAATTTTGTGTCAGACCGTGATTAAACTGGATTTAACCGTGTGTTAGTCTGATCTATGGTTCGTTGTTTTTTGTAATTTCAGGTAAAAATATAATTTGAACCCAGATGAAATGATAGAAAACTGATATAACCTATAAATATTTGATGCTCAATATGTTTAATCAAAACAAAAACCAAAATTATATATAACTGATTTCACAGGGAATGGGGAATGAACCCTTCTTCACAGTTTTCCGAGAGTAAAAGGTTTACGGAGACGATCTTTCCTCGGATTTTGTTTGACCCCAATATAAACTTTGGTGATACTAAACCCTATTATGGGCCCAGCTCTCATCTTCTCTTTAGGTCCCAATATAAACTTTGGTGATACCAAACCCTATTATGGACCGAGCTCTCATCTTCTCTTTAGGGCCCATAATGGCGGTATGGTTTCGGTAGTTTAACCATTTTGCTTAACCCCTTGATGTTGTTTTTATGGTTCATGTGATATTTGGAATACCATCCTTGTTGCTAAATTAGTTTTTGACAAGTTGTTTATTTCGTAATCAAAAATGGAATCGAGAAATTATATATTGTTTTTATTTGCTCTCCCATTATTGTAAGCAGTACTAAGCAGAAGTTGGATTATGTTCAAAGACGCAAACTTTGAATCAACTGACCAACATTCGTCTTGAAAGAAAAATCAACCAACCATGGGTTTTACAGAAATTGATTTGCATAGCTACCGAACAAACAGTTTCTACTGTTAGACACAACAGTGACAATCACTGGACCAGTTCCAAAGGACAAAATACCAAGTCTTCTTCAGCCTCTTGAATACTAAGTTTTACTTCTTACTCCCAAAAACTAGAATACCTCTCTGAAAACAGGTTTACTGCTTGGTTGCTATAAGAAACGGGTCACATAGCATTTACCGTTCTCTTCATCTCAGCTGATCTTCTAGGATCCGGTTCGTCAATCGCTCTCTCTGTCAACACGTGCTTTATGCGGCACATTGATCTCCTCACCTATATTTAGATGCAGACAAATTTGACATTCATGAATAATAATAATCTCCCATGGTAATGAAGAATTCAATTAAGAGCTAAAGCCAGCTTTGTATTACCTTTGATACGCTCAGGGTTTGGAAACATCATGTTCTGAGCTTGAAGCATCTGACGCTGAGTCATCAACATGTTTTTCTCTTTCAAAAGAACATACCACAACTTCTGAAGATCATCCCATGACTTGAGATGCAGTTCCGAAGCTTTCCATCCTCGACCTAACACCCATATGATTACAAAACGTTCCTAAAATCCATTAACCAAAGAAACAGTTCCCAAATATTCCATGACATAGAGTGACAATAGTATAAAAAAGAAGCCGTAACGATTTCGAATGCTTAGAAGCAATTAGTTACAGAATAAGCACATTATAAACGATGAACAGATTTCATTACAATCCTAAACCACAGTGACTTTCCTACTTCTTCACTTAGTACATTCTATGACCAATTTACAAATACCTAAGGAACTGATATGTGAAAAACTAGCATCTAAGCATAGAGATGAAATCCTCCAAATACTTTATCAAAGTAGAAAACACATCACATTTGCTAATTTCATAGTATAATAAACATAAAACATTCATCAATCTAAACACAACAAAACTCTCTCAAACGAAAAATGACATAAGAAACGCACCGTAGACAACAGGGTTATCTTCGTCCTGACTTCTATCAAACTCAAAAAACTCTTCAAGAGGGTTTTTAGCAGTCCGAATCGTCGAAGCAGCAGCTGCTGCAGTAGTAGTAGACTCCGATCTAGCTGATGCAGCAACCAAGAGTCTCCTCCCGAAAAATCTCGTAAGAAACATGGTAACAACACTTCCTGCAAAGTTGCAATTACACAATCAGAAACGAAATGCGTACATCAGATTAGATAAACCTCAAATGGTAAACAATTGATGAAGTTGTAAACAAAAAAAGTACATAGCAAGCCAAATCTCACATCAGAAGAGATAAGAACTCACCGGAGATAGAGATCGGAGAGTAATTAGACGGCGGCGACTGTCACTGTCACAGAGAAACGAAAATCGATAGAAAGTTAGAAACCCTCTCTGAAAGGTTTTACGGAGACGGAAATTTAGGGCCCAATTATAACTCTTTGGGCCTAGCTTTCATTTTCAATTATTGGCCCAATAAGGTCAACATCTAGAGAAACACAGTTGTAAAAACCGTTGGATCATTCATCAACGGTTGATATGAAAAGCACGCGGATTGATCTCTGTTTATAACTTTTGCGTTATAGATCCTCTCCGGAATTTTTGTAATACTTCACTCTAACAAAATCATTTTCTAAAATCACCGCAAAACAAATTACGAAGGAAGATTCGATCGACGAATCTGTAGAGAGAATAATGAGTTCTTTCGCTGACTATACGATTCAAAACATAGATCTGAATCAAGAGAAGGATTGCAACATGGAACGACAATTGCGGAATCGAGGAGAAGAATCAATCGATGAACAAGAGTTTGAAGATCGTGAGCTTAAGCTTACCTAAAGGAATCTGGGAGCGTGAGAGACAGAGAAAGGAACTTCCCGCTGCAAGTAATCGCAGTGACGTCTCTGTGATAGAATTTTGTTAATTAAACCGGTTTGATTCATTCAAACAAGGAAGCTATTGAAAGCCCAAGTGTGAATGTACCATGGATCTTATTTGGGCCTAAATGTTCAGAGACTAACCCTTGAATACCAAATCAAAACCCTCAGATACACTGATAAACTAAACCATAGTACTGAGTAAGAAAACAATCAAATTCTTACAGATAAATATTCGGCAAAGAGCACGAAGTTACATAATTCTCTTCAAGACATACACTAAAACATATAGAGAGATCCAATAAGGTATGCATCTTTGTATTCCTCGAATCCTTCTAAGCAACCTAAAGAGTACTTAACAACAGAAAAAACTCAAGCTGGTTCTTCAATTCTTACATAAATAGTCTACTAATTTACCAATTCAAAGAATCCAATATTAAAGAAAACTAAATGGTAATCTGAATTGATGAAACTTCTACAAAAGGAGCAACAATATCTACATGAGCTCCAGTCCAGAGAAGGCGGTGGTGCTCGGTCCGACGACGGAACCACCGTCTCTCTGAGCAAAAGAGAAACGAAGAACAAAGAACTCACCGGAGACAGTGAGCTTGACGGAGTAAGGAAAGGTGACCGGCACAAAGAGAGAGGTTACGGCCACACCGAATGCAAAATCAATTAGGTTCCATGGACGATGCTACAGAAGTAAATGGGGTTTAAGCTTTCTCATTGGGCCTTTTCTTTTAACCGTTAGGGCTTTTTCTAAGTTTAATGGGCCTGGTTCTTAATTCCACAAAATTGGAGTTTTTAATTCTGAATTTTGTGTAGACCGTGATTAAACCGGATTTAACCGTGTGTTAGTCTGATCTATGGTTCGTTGTTTTTTGTAATTTCAGGTGAAAATATGATTTGAACCCAGATGAAATGATAGAAAACTGATATAACCTATAAATATTTGATGCTCAATATGTTTAATCAAAACAAAAACCAAAATTATATATAACTGATTTCACAGGGAATGGGGAATGAACCCTTCTTCATAGTTTTCCGAGAGTAAAAGGTTTACGGAGACGATCTTTCCTCAGATTTTGTTTGGGCCCAATATAAACTTTGGTGATACTAAACCCTATTATGGGCCCAGCTCTCATCTTCTCTTTAGGTCCCAATATAAACTTTGGTGATACCAAACCCTATTATGGACCGAGCTCTCATCTTCTCTTTAGGGCCCATAATGGCGGTATGGTTTCGGTAGTTTAACCATTTTGCTTAACCCCTTGATGTTGTTTTTATGGTTCATGTGATATTTGGAATACCATCCTTGTTGCTAAATTAGTTTTTGACAAGTTGTTTATTTCGTAATCAAAAATGGAATCGAGAAATTATATATTGTTTTTATTTGCTCTCCCATTATTGTAAGCAGTACTAAGCAGAAGTTGGATTATGTTCAAAGACGCAAACTTTGAATCAACTGACCAACATTCGTCTTGAAAGAAAAATCAACCAACCATGGGTTTTACAGAAATTGATTTGCATAGCTACCGAACAAACAGTTTCTACTGTTAGACACAACAGTGACAATCACTGGACCAGTTCCAAAGGACAAAATACCAAGTCTTCTTCAGCCTCTTGAATACTAAGTTTTACTTCTTACTCCCAAAAACTAGAATACCTCTCTGAAAACGGGTTTACTGCTTGGTTGCTATAAGAAACGGGTCACATAGCATTTACCGTTCTCTTCATCTCAGCTGATCTTCTAGGATCCGGTTCGTCAATCGCTCTCTCTGTCAACACGTGCTTTATGCGGCACATTGATCTCCTCACCTATATTTAGATGCAGACAAATTTGACATTCATGAATAATAATAATCTCCCATGGTAATGAAGAATTCAATTAAGAGCTAAAGCCAGCTTTGTATTACCTTTGATACGCTCAGGGTTTGGAAACATCATGTTCTGAGCTTGAAGCATCTGACGCTGAGTCATAAGATGTTTTTCTCTTTCAAAAGAACATACCACAGCTTCTGAAGATCATCCCATGACTTGAGACGCAGTTTCGAAGCTTTCCATCCTCGACCTAACACCCATATGATTACAAAACGTTCCTAAAATCCATTAACCAAAGAAACAGTTCCCAAATATTCCATGACATAGAGTGACAATAGTATAAAAAAGAAGCCGTAACGATTTCGAATGCTTAGAAGCAATTAGTTACAGAATAAGCACATTATAAACGATGAACAGATTTCATTACAATCCTAAACCACAGTGACTTTCCTACTTCTTCACTCAGTACATTCTATGACCAATTTACAAATACCTAAGGAATTGATATGTGAAAAACTAGCATCTAAGCATAGAGATGAAATCCTCCAAATACTTTATCAAAGTAGAAAACACATCACATTTGCTAATTTCAGAGTATAATAAACATAAAACATTCATCAATCTAAACACAACAAAACTCTCTCAAACGAAAAATGACATAAGAAACGCACCGTAGACAACAGGGTTATCTTCGTCCTGACTTCTATCAAACTCAAAAAACTCTTCAAGAGGGTTTTTAGCAGTCCGAATCGTCGAAGCAGCAGCTGCTGCAGTAGTAGTAGACTCCGATCTAGCTGATGCAGCAACCAAGAGTCTCCTCCCGAAAAATCTCGTAAGAAACATGGTAACAACAGTTCCTGCAAAGTTGCAATTATACAATCAGAAACGAAATGCGTACATCAGATTAGATAAACCTCAAATGGTAAACAATTGATGAAGTTGTAAACAAAAAAAGTACATAGCAAGCCAAATCTCACATCAGAAGAGATAAGAACTCACCGGAGATAGAGATCGGAGAGTAATTAGACGGCGGCGACTGTCACTGTCACAGAGAAACGAAAATCGATAGAAAGTTAGAAACCCTCTCTGAAAGGTTTTACGGAGACGGAAATTTAGGGCCCAATTATAACTCTTTGGGCCTAGCTTTCATTTTCAATTATTGGCCCAATAAGGTCAACATCTAGAGAAACACAGTTGTAAAAACCGTTGGATCATTCATCAACGGTTGATATGAAAAGCACGCGGATTGATCTCTGTTTATAACTTTTGCGTTATAGATCCTCTCCGGAATTTTTGTAATACTTCACTCTAACAAAATCATTTTCTAAAATCACCGCAAAACAAATTACGAAGGAAGATTCGATCGACGAATCTGTAGAGAGAATAATGAGTTCTTTCGCTGACTATACGATTCAAAACATAGATCTGAATCAAGAGAAGGATTGCAACATGGAACGACAATTGCGGAATCGAGGAGAAGAATCAATCGATGAACAAGAGTTTGAAGATCGTGAGCTTAAGCTTACCTAAAGGAATCTGGGAGCGTGAGAGACAGAGAAAGGAACTTCCCGCTGCAAGTAATCGCAGTGACGTCTCTGTGATAGAATTTTGTTAATTAAACCGGTTTGATTCATTCAAACAAGGAAGCTATTGAAAGCCCAAGTGTGAATGTACCATGGATCTTATTTGGGCCTAAATGTTCAGAGACTAACCCTTGAATACCAAATCAAAACCCTCAGATACACTGATAAACTAAACCATAGTACTGAGTAAGAAAACAATCAAATTCTTACAGATAAATATTCGGCAAAGAGCACGAAGTTACATAATTCTCTTCAAGACATACACTAAAACATATAGAGAGATCCAATAAGGTATGCATCTTTGTATTCCTCGAATCCTTCTAAGCAACCTAAAGAGTACTTAACAACAGAAAAAACTCAAGCTGGTTCTTCAATTCTTACATAAATAGTCTACTAATTTACCAATTCAAAGAATCCAATATTAAAGAAAACTAAATGGTAATCTGAATTGATGAAACTTCTACAAAAGGAGCAACAATATCTACATGAGCTCCAGTCCAGAGAAGGCGGTGGTGCTCGGTCCGACGACGGAACCACCGTCTCTCTGAGCAAAAGAGAAACGAAGAACAAAGAACTCACCGGAGACAGTGAGCTTGACGGAGTAAGGAAAGGTTACCGGCACAAAGAGAGAGGTTACGGCCACACCGAATGCAAAATCAATTAGGTTCCATGGACGATGCTACAGAAGTAAATGGGGTTTAAGCTTTCTCATTGGGCCTTTTCTTTTAACCGTTATGGGCTTTTTCTAAGTTTAATGGGCCTGGTTCTTAATTCCACAAAATTGGAGTTTTTAATTCTGAATTTTGTGTCAGACCGTGATTAAACCGGATTTAACCGTGTGTTAGTCTGATCTATGGTTCGTTGTTTTTTGTAATTTCAGGTGAAAATATGATTTGAACCCAGATGAAATGATAGAAAACTGATATAACCTATAAATATTTGATGCTCAATATGTTTAATCAAAACAAAAACCAAAATTATATATAACTGATTTCACAGGGAATGGGGAATGAACCCTTCTTCACAGTTTTCCGAGAGTAAAAGGTTTACGGAGACGATCTTTCCTCGGATTTTGTTTGGGCCCAATATAAACTTTGGTGATACTAAACCCTATTATGGGCCCAGCTCTCATCTTCTCTTTAGGTCCCAATATAAACTTTGGTGATACCAAACCCTATTATGGACCGAGCTCTCATCTTTCTTTAGGGCCCATAATGGCGGTATGGTTTCGGTAGTTTAACCATTTTGCTTAACCCCTTGATGTTGTTTTTATGGTTCATGTGATATTTGGAATACCATCCTTGTTGCTAAATTAGTTTTTGACAAGTTGTTTATTTCGTAATCAAAAATGGAATCGAGAAATTATATATTGTTTTTATTTGCTCTCCCATTATTGTAAGCACTACTAAGCAGATGTTGGATTATGTTCAAAGACGCAAACTTTGAATCAACTGACCAACATTCGTCTTGAAAGAAAAATCAACCAACCATGGGTTTTACAGAAATTGATTTGCATAGCTACCGAACAAACAGTTTCTACTGTTAGACACAACAGTGACAATCACTGGACCAGTTCCAAAGGACAAAATACCAAGTCTTCTTCAGCCTCTTGAATACTAAGTTTTACTTCTTACTCCCAAAAACTAGAATACCTCTCTGAAAACGGGTTTACTGCTTGGTTGCTATAAGAAACGGGTCACATAGCATTTACCGTTCTCTTCATCTCAGCTGATCTTCTAGGATCCGGTTCGTCAATCGCTCTCTCTGTCAGCACGTGCTTTATGCGGCACATTGATCTCCTCACCTATATTTAGATGCAGACAAATTTGACATTCATGAATAATAATAATCTCCCATGGTAATGAAGAATTCAATTAAGAGCTAAAGCCAGCTTTGTATTACCTTTGATACGCTCAGGGTTTGGAAACATCATGTTCTGAGCTTGAAGCATCTGACGCTGAGTCATCAACATGTTTTTCTCTTTCAAAAGAACATACCACAACTTCTGAAGATCATCCCATGACTTGAGATGCAGTTCCGAAGCTTTCCATCCTCGACCTAACACCCATATGATTACAAAACGTTCCTAAAATCCATTAACCAAAGAAACAGTTCCCAAATATTCGATGACATAGAGTGACAATAGTATAAAAAAGAAGCCGTAACGATTTCGAATGCTTAGAAGCAATTAGTTACAGAATAAGCACATTATAAACGATGAACAGATTTCATTACAATCCTAAACCACAGTGACTTTCCTACTTCTTCACTCAGTACATTCTATGACCAATTTACAAATACCTAAGGAACTGATATGTGAAAAACTAGCATCTAAGCATAGAGATGAAATCCTCCAAATACTTTATCAAAGTAGAAAACACATCACATTTGCTAATTTCATAGTATAATAAACATAAAACATTCATCAATCTAAACACAACAAAACTCTCTCAAACGAAAAATGACATAAGAAACGCACCGTAGACAACAGGGTTATCTTCGTCCTGACTTCTATCAAACTCAAAAAACTCTTCAAGAGGGTTTTTAGCAGTCCGAATCGTCGAAGCAGCAGCTGCTGCAGTAGTAGTAGACTCCGATCTAGCTGATGCAGCAACCAAGAGTCTCCTCCCGAAAAATCTCGTAAGAAACATGGTAACAACACTTCCTGCAAAGTTGCAATTATAACTCTTTGGGCCTAGCTTTTATTTTCAATTATTGGCCCAATAAGGTCAACATCTAGAGAAACACAGTTGTAAAAACCGTTGGATCATTCATAAACGGTTGATATGAAAAGCACGCGGATTGATCTCTGTTTATAACTTTTGCGTTATAGATCCTCTCCGGAATTTTTGTAATACTTCACTCTAACAAAATCATTATCTAAAATCACCGCAAAACAAATTACGAAGGAAGATTCGATAGACGAATCTGTAGAGAGAATAATGAGTTCTTTCGCTGACTATACGATTCAAAACATAGATCTAAATCAAGAGAAGGATTGCAACATGGAACGACAATTGCGGAATCGAGGAGAAGAATCAATCGATGAACAAGAGTTTGAAGATCGTGAGCTTAAGCTTACCTAAACGAATCTGGGAGCGAGAGAGAGAGAGAAAGGAACTTCCCGCTGCAAGTAATCGCAGTGACGTCTCTGTGATAGAATTTTGTTAATTAAACCGGTTTGATTTATTCAAACAAGGAAGCTATTGAAAGCCCAAGTGTGAATGTACCATGGATCTTATTTGGGCCTAAATGTTCAGAGACTAACCCTTGAATACCAAATCAAAACCCTCAGATACACTGATAAACTAAACCATAGTACTGAGTAAGAAAACAATCAAATTCTTACAGATAAAGATTCGGCAAAGAGCACGAAGTTACATAATTCTCTTCAAGACATACACTAAAACATATAGAGAGATCCAATAAGGTATGCATCTTTGTATTCCTCGAATCCTTCTAAGCAACCTAAAGAATACTTAACAACAGAAAAAACTCAAGCTGGTTCTTCAAATCTTACATAAATAGTCTACTAATTTACCAATTCAAAGAATCCAATATTAAAGAAAACTAAATGGTAATCTGAATTGATGAAACTTCTACAAAAGGAGCAACAATATCTACATGAGCTCCAGTCCAGAGAAGGCGGTGGTGCTCGGTCCGACGACGGAACCACCGTCTCTCTGAGCAAAAGAGAAACGAAGAACAAAGAACTCACCGGAGACAGTGAGCTTGGCGGAGTAAGGAAAGGTTACCGGCACAAAGAGAGAGGTTACGGCCACACCGAATGCAAAATCAATTAGGTTCCATGGACGATGCTACAGAAGTAAATGGGGTTTAAGCTTTCTCATTGGGCCTTTTCTTTTAACCGTTATGGGCTTTTTCTAAGTTTAATGGGCCTGGTTCTTAATTCCACAAAATTGGAGTTTTTAATTTTGAATTTTGTGTCAGACCGTGATTAAACGGGATTTAACCGTGTGTTAGTCTGATCTATGGTTCGTTGTTTTTTGTAATTTCAGGTGAAAATATGATTTGAACCCAGATGAAATGATAGAAAACTGATATAACCTATAAATATTTGATGCTCAATATGTTTAATCAAAACAAAAACCAAAATTATATATAACTGATTTCACAGGGAATGGGGAATGAACCCTTCTTCACAGTTTTCCGAGAGTAAAAGGTTTACGGAGACGATCTTTCCTCGGATTTTGTTTGGGCCCAATATAAACTTTGGTGATACTAAACCCTATTATGGGCCCATCTCTCATCTTCTCTTTAGGTCCCAATATAAACTTTGGTGATACCAAACCCTATTATGGACCGAGCTCTCATCTTCTCTTTAGGGCCCATAATGGCGGTATGGTTTCAGTAGTTTAACCATTTTGCTTAACCCCTTGATGTTGTTTTTATGGTTCATGTGATATTTGTAATACCATCCTTGTTGCTAAATTAGTTTTTGACAAGTTGTTTATTTCGTAATCAAAAATGGAATCGAGAAATTATATATTGTTTTTATTTGCTCTCCCATTATTGTAAGCAGTACTAAGCAGAAGTTGGATTATGTTCAAAGACGCAAACTTTGAATCAACTGACCAACATTCGTCTTGAAAGAAAAATCAACCAACCATGGGTTTTACAGAAATTGATTTGCATAGCTACCGAACAAACAGTTTCTACTGTTAGACACACAACAGTGACAATCACTGGACCAGTTCCAAAGGACAAAATACCAAGTCTTCTTCAGCCTCTTGAATACTAAGTTTTACTTCTTACTCCCAAAAACTAGAATACCTCTCTGAAAACGGGTTTACTACTTGGTTGCTATAAGAAACGGGTCACATAGCATTTACCGTTCTCTTCATCTCAGCTGATCTTCTAGGATCCGGTTCGTCAATCGCTCTCTCTGTCAGCACGTGCTTTATGCGGCACATTGATCTCCTCACCTATATTTAGATGCAGACAAATTTGACATTCATGAATAATAATAATCTCCCATGGTAATGAAGAATTCAATTAAGAGCTAAAGCTAGCTTTGTATTACCTTTGGAATACGCTCAGGGTTTGGAAACATCATGTTCTGAGCTTGAAGCATCTGACGCTGAGTCATCAACATGTTTTTCTCTTTCAAAAGAACATACCACAGCTTCTGAAGATCATCCCATGACTTGAGACGCAGTTCCGAAGCTTTCCATCCTCGACCTAACACCCATATGATTACAAAACGTTCCTAAAATCCATTAACCAAAGAAACAGTTCCCAAATATTCCATGACATAGAGGGACAATAGTATAAAAAAGAAGCCGTAACGATTTCGAATGCTTAGAGGCAATTAGTTACAGAATAAGCACATTATAAACGATGAACAAATTTCATTACAATCCTAAACCACAGTGACTTTCCTACTTCTTCACTCAGTACATTCTATGACCAATTTACAAATACCTAAGGAACTGATATGTGAAAAACTAGCATCTAAGCATAGAGATGAAATCCTCCAAATACTTTATCAAAGTAGAAAACACATCACATTTGCTAATTTCAGAGTATAATAAACATAAAACATTCATCAATCTAAACACAACAAAACTCTCTCAAACGAAAAATGACATAAGAAACGCACCGTAGACAACAGGTTTATCTTCGTCCTGACTTCTATCAAACTCAAAAAACTCTTCAAGAGGGGTTTTAGCAGTCCGAATCGTCGAAGCAGCAGCTGCTGCAGTAGTAGTAGACTCCGATCTAGCTGATGCAGCAACCAAGAGTCTCCTCCCGAAAAATCTCGTAAGAAACATGGTAACAACAGTTCCTGCAAAGTTGCAATTACACAATCAGAAACGAAATGCGTACATCAGATTAGATAAACCTCAAATGGTAAACAATTGATGAAGTTGTCAACAAAAAAAGTACATAGCAAGCCAAATCTCACATCAGAAGAGATAAGAACTCACCGGAGATAGAGATCGGAGAGTAATTAGACGGCGGCGACTGTCACTGCCACAGAGAAACGAAAATCGATAGAAAGTTAGAAACCCTCTCTGAAAGGTTTTACGGAGACGGAAATTTAGGGCCCAATTATAACTCTTTGGGTCTAGCTTTCATTTTCAATTATTGGCCCAATAAGGTCAACATCTAGAGAAACACAGTTGTAAAAACCGTTGGATCATTCATCAACGGTTGATATGAAAAGCACGCGGATTGATCTCTGTTTATAACTTTTGCGTTATAGATCCTCTCCGGAATTTTTGTAATACTTCACTCTAACAAAATCATTATCTAAAAGGGAAAATTAAGAATATAGGTTAAAAAACTTTCAAAATTAAGAAAATACACTTTGTTTTTTTAAATTAGAAAAATAGGTTATCATGGACATTTTTATCCCTCTTTTAAACAAGGGCTCTCTTTAAACAATGAATGACGAAGGATTCAAGGATATTAATACCAGTGTTGATTTATGTTGATTAGTGTGCGTTTAAGTCTTTTTTTCTTTTCGTGTTGATATGTGGATTTTTTTTTGTTCTTTTTTTTCTAATTCACTATCGAAACCAGAACGGTTCAACTGATTTGCCAAACCTCCCTCCAAGATAATTGAATCTGCTTCATTCTTGATAATAATGGTCAGTGTAAATAAGTGGCTTTGCCCAATTCTCAATACTCTGTTTTATTGTTGTGTCCTCTGTTTTGTTTTCGTTTGTGTGTGTGTTTGTTGTAATGAGAATCTTTTGTTGAATTAAAAATCTCTTTGACTACTTTTCAAGCTCTACTCTTAATTATGTATTTAACACAAAGATTGCAATGTCTTCAATTCTATGGAGTTACTGATTAGTAAGAAAAGTATACAAAAACTTTTGGGTGAGTTTGACTGAGAAAATCTTTGATCCAGACAAAGCTAGAGCATTCATGATTTAATATCTTTGTATCACTCTCAACTTCTCAATTAACAAGTAGCAAATTCTTCACTAAAACATAAACAAGAAGGTTAAAAACCGAACCAATTTGTAGTATAAATCCTAACCAAAACAGAACTGAACATATATAGATCGTTGTAATATCAATTTCCACATCAAGAGACACCTATTTAACCAAAAAAAAATAACCCAAACAAGACTGAACCATAAATAACAAAGGGATGTAAAGTTAGTAGATGAAGTTTGACTAGTATTGCAAGTTCGAGTCATTTGGCCATTACTACGCACTTGCAGAATTGCCTCGTTGTTGGGCTCAATGTCGAGCTCTCCAATGAACTGGTAGATAGAGCCAACCCGGAAGCTAATATATCTTAGGTGTTGCGTGTCGATTTTGGAATTTGTGCTTCCATCTTCAATAACACCAATGCAATAGCTGTTTCAATTGAATATATTTTCAGAATCATGTAACTCGGAGTAAAACTTACGAAGAAGAAGGGTATAGCTTTTGTAGATGATGCGATAGCCAGAACAAACTTGAGACTATGCCATCAATTTATAGATTTAACAAACCAAAAACCTAGATTTCCATCCTTTTTTACCTTTCGATAAAACTCGATGACGTCTAGAGAACCGCAGTTCTTGATTGAACCAGACTCAGTTAAGTACATGAAGTTGGAGTCCAACATCGATAATTGTCGGAGATTTGCTCTCGTCGTAAAATGGCGACGTCTCAGTGGATGTGAGATGCTACTATGGTGGCTGGTTATGTAGTCAAGGAAACCACAGACGAGCTCGATCTCGTCCTCATCGGTCCACAGCCCCTAAAAAGACGTCTAGAGTCATCAATCGGTGGTCTGTGATAGACGGAGCGGCGGCGTCGAAGACGTCGGCGTCGTTTGTCATCTCCACGATTATTTTGTATTCTTGATTTCCTTTTTCCATTATGTATTTTTTATTAAATAATTTATATATGAAATTATGAATTTGTTTTAAGAAGGATAAAAATGTCCATGGTAACCTATTTTTCTAATTTAAAAAAATAAGGTGTATTTTCTTAATTTTAAAAGTTTTTCAGCCTATTTTCTTAATTTTTCCTATCTAAAATCACCGCAAAACAAATTACGAAGGAAGATTCGATCGACGAATCTGTAGAGAGAATAATGAGTTCTTTCGCTGACTATACGATTCAAAACATAGATCTGAATCAAGAGAAGGTTTGCAACATGGAACGACAATTGCGGAATCGAGGAGAAGAATCAATCGATGAACAAGAGTTTGAAGATCGTGAGCTTAAGCTTACCTAAAGGAATCTGGGAGCGAGAGAGAGAGAGAGAAAAGAACTTCCCGCTGCAAGTAATCGCAGTGACGTCTCTGTGATAGAATTTTGTTAATTAAACCGGTTTGATTCATTCAAACAAGGAAGCTATTGAAAGCCCAAGTGTGAATGAACCATGGATCTTATTTGGGCCTAATTGTTCAGAGACTAACCCTTGAAAACCAAATCAAAACCCTCAGATACACTGATAAACTAAACCATAGTACTGAGTAAGAAAACAATCAAATTCTTACAGATAAAGATTCGGCAAAGAGCACGAAGTTACATAATTCTCTTCAAGACATACACTAAAACATATAGAGAGATCCAATAAGGTATGCATCTTTGTATTCCTCGAATCCTTCTAAGCAACCTAAAGAGTACTTAACAACAGAAAAAACTCAAGCTGGTTCTTCAATTCTTACATAAATAGTCTACTAATTTACCAATTCAAAGAATCCAATATTAAAGAAAACTAAATGGTAATCTGAATTGATGAAACTTCTACAAAAGGAGCAACAATATCTACATGAGCTCCAGTCCAGAGAAGGCGGTGGTGCTCGGTCCGACGACGGAACCACCGTCTCTCTGAGCAAAAGAGAAACGAAGAACAAAGAAATCACCGGAGACAGTGAGCTTGACGGAGTAAGGAAAGGTTACCGGCACAAAGAGAGAGGTTACGGCCACACCGAATGCAAAATCAATTAGGTTCCATGGACGATGCTACAGAAGTAAATGGGGTTTAAGCTTAAGTTTCTCTCTCTAAAAATTCTTCTCTAGCTTCTCTCTAAAAATCAGATCGGTTTTCTTGCCCGGCGGCCGGTTTTTCCGGCGTCGTGGCCTGTATATATGTCTATAGTTGTTGTGTCTTTGTTTTTTAGTTTCCGATCTCATCGGACTAGGTTTTCCGGCTTGACCGGATGGGTCTCTCGGACTTTGTTCCGATCTTTTGTTCCAGTTTTATCCGGATTTCGATTCCGTTTATCGGAAAATAAGTTCCGTCTTCGACGGATCTGTTTCTTTTAATCCTTCCTCTTTGTTTAATTTTTCATCTGTTAGCTTTGCATCGGATCCGATTCTTCGCATCCATGAATCTCTTTTCTGATATAGCGTAAATCATCATCGTTAATAGTTAAGTAGTTATAAGAATTTGGTGATGTGTCTATTGAGGATTTGGGATTTGTGTTTATGGGAATTTGGGAGAGATTAGAGACGACTCTAAAGCGGCGTGTTTGCCTAAGATGTTGTTCTCCTCTATCAAGTTTCTTTGGTTCAACTCCGGTGATTTCGGCTATCTGATCAAGTGCTACGGAGAGGAAAGTGAGGAAGGTTTGCAATTTGCAGTAGCTTCACAAATCTCAACAAATCACGAATCTTTGTGGTGGTTCTGAGCTCAGATCGTTGTCGACGACGGTTTCTGTGGCGGTGAAGATTGAAACTGATAGATCTCGAATGGAGCCACGTTGCAGAGAAGCCACATCAAGCATACACGTGTTGTGATAATATCATTAGTATCTGTTTAATTTTCTTGTTGGGCTTACGTGGTTGTATTTGTGTCTACTGTAACTCAGCCAATTGGACTTTAATCAATGAAACTTTGCTGACAAAAAAAAAAAAAGCTTTCTCATTGGGCCTTTTCTTTTAACCGTTATGGGCTTTTTCTAAGTTTAATGGGCCTGGTTCTTAATTCCACAAAATTGGAGTTTTTAATTCTGAATTTTGTGTCAGACCGTGATTAAACTGGATTTAACCGTGTGTTAGTCTGATCTATGGTTCGTTGTTTTTTGTAATTTCAGGTAAAAATATAATTTGAACCCAGATGAAATGATAGAAAACTGATATAACCTATAAATATTTGATGCTCAATATGTTTAATCAAAACAAAAACCAAAATTATATATAACTGATTTCACAGGGAATGGGGAATGAACCCTTCTTCACAGTTTTCCGAGAGTAAAAGGTTTACGGAGACGATCTTTCCTCGGATTTTGTTTGACCCCAATATAAACTTTGGTGATACTAAACCCTATTATGGGCCCAGCTCTCATCTTCTCTTTAGGTCCCAATATAAACTTTGGTGATACCAAACCCTATTATGGACCGAGCTCTCATCTTCTCTTTAGGGCCCATAATGGCGGTATGGTTTCGGTAGTTTAACCATTTTGCTTAACCCCTTGATGTTGTTTTTATGGTTCATGTGATATTTGGAATACCATCCTTGTTGCTAAATTAGTTTTTGACAAGTTGTTTATTTCGTAATCAAAAATGGAATCGAGAAATTATATATTGTTTTTATTTGCTCTCCCATTATTGTAAGCAGTACTAAGCAGAAGTTGGATTATGTTCAAAGACGCAAACTTTGAATCAACTGACCAACATTCGTCTTGAAAGAAAAATCAACCAACCATGGGTTTTACAGAAATTGATTTGCATAGCTACCGAACAAACAGTTTCTACTGTTAGACACAACAGTGACAATCACTGGACCAGTTCCAAAGGACAAAATACCAAGTCTTCTTCAGCCTCTTGAATACTAAGTTTTACTTCTTACTCCCAAAAACTAGAATACCTCTCTGAAAACGGGTTTACTGCTTGGTTGCTATAAGAAACGGGTCACATAGCATTTACCGTTCTCTTCATCTCAGCTGATCTTCTAGGATCCGGTTCGTCAATCGCTCTCTCTGTCAACACGTGCTTTATGCGGCACATTGATCTCCTCACCTATATTTAGATGCAGACAAATTTGACATTCATGAATAATAATAATCTCCCATGGTAATGAAGAATTCAATTAAGAGCTAAAGCCAGCTTTGTATTACCTTTGATACGCTCAGGGTTTGGAAACATCATGTTCTGAGCTTGAAGCATCTGACGCTGAGTCATCAACATGTTTTTCTCTTTCAAAAGAACATACCACAACTTCTGAAGATCATCCCATGACTTGAGATGCAGTTCCGAAGCTTTCCATCCTCGACCTAACACCCATATGATTACAAAACGTTCCTAAAATCCATTAACCAAAGAAACAGTTCCCAAATATTCCATGACATAGAGTGACAATAGTATAAAAAAGAAGCCGTAACGATTTCGAATGCTTAGAAGCAATTAGTTACAGAATAAGCACATTATAAACGATGAACAGATTTCATTACAATCCTAAACCACAGTGACTTTCCTACTTCTTCACTTAGTACATTCTATGACCAATTTACAAATACCTAAGGAACTGATATGTGAAAAACTAGCATCTAAGCATAGAGATGAAATCCTCCAAATACTTTATCAAAGTAGAAAACACATCACATTTGCTAATTTCATAGTATAATAAACATAAAACATTCATCAATCTAAACACAACAAAACTCTCTCAAACGAAAAATGACATAAGAAACGCACCGTAGACAACAGGGTTATCTTCGTCCTGACTTCTATCAAACTCAAAAAACTCTTCAAGAGGGTTTTTAGCAGTCCGAATCGTCGAAGCAGCAGCTGCTGCAGTAGTAGTAGACTCCGATCTAGCTGATGCAGCAACCAAGAGTCTCCTCCCGAAAAATCTCGTAAGAAACATGGTAACAACACTTCCTGCAAAGTTGCAATTACACAATCAGAAACGAAATGCGTACATCAGATTAGATAAACCTCAAATGGTAAACAATTGATGAAGTTGTAAACAAAAAAAGTACATAGCAAGCCAAATCTCACATCAGAAGAGATAAGAACTCACCGGAGATAGAGATCGGAGAGTAATTAGACGGCGGCGACTGTCACTGTCACAGAGAAACGAAAATCGATAGAAAGTTAGAAACCCTCTCTGAAAGGTTTTACGGAGACGGAAATTTAGGGCCCAATTATAACTCTTTGGGCCTAGCTTTCATTTTCAATTATTGGCCCAATAAGGTCAACATCTAGAGAAACACAGTTGTAAAAACCGTTGGATCATTCATCAACGGTTGATATGAAAAGCACGCGGATTGATCTCTGTTTATAACTTTTGCGTTATAGATCCTCTCCGGAATTTTTGTAATACTTCACTCTAACAAAATCATTTTCTAAAATCACCGCAAAACAAATTACGAAGGAAGATTCGATCGACGAATCTGTAGAGAGAATAATGAGTTCTTTCGCTGACTATACGATTCAAAACATAGATCTGAATCAAGAGAAGGATTGCAACATGGAACGACAATTGCGGAATCGAGGAGAAGAATCAATCGATGAACAAGAGTTTGAAGATCGTGAGCTTAAGCTTACCTAAAGGAATCTGGGAGCGTGAGAGACAGAGAAAGGAACTTCCCGCTGCAAGTAATCGCAGTGACGTCTCTGTGATAGAATTTTGTTAATTAAACCGGTTTGATTCATTCAAACAAGGAAGCTATTGAAAGCCCAAGTGTGAATGTACCATGGATCTTATTTGGGCCTAAATGTTCAGAGACTAACCCTTGAATACCAAATCAAAACCCTCAGATACACTGATAAACTAAACCATAGTACTGAGTAAGAAAACAATCAAATTCTTACAGATAAATATTCGGCAAAGAGCACGAAGTTACATAATTCTCTTCAAGACATACACTAAAACATATAGAGAGATCCAATAAGGTATGCATCTTTGTATTCCTCGAATCCTTCTAAGCAACCTAAAGAGTACTTAACAACAGAAAAAACTCAAGCTGGTTCTTCAATTCTTACATAAATAGTCTACTAATTTACCAATTCAAAGAATCCAATATTAAAGAAAACTAAATGGTAATCTGAATTGATGAAACTTCTACAAAAGGAGCAACAATATCTACATGAGCTCCAGTCCAGAGAAGGCGGTGGTGCTCAGTCCGACGACGGAACCACCGTCTCTCTGAGCAAAAGAGAAACGAAGAACAAAGAACTCACCGGAGACAGTGAGCTTGACGGAGTAAGGAAAGGTGACCGGCACAAAGAGAGAGGTTACGGCCACACCGAATGCAAAATCAATTAGGTTCCATGGACGATGCTACAGAAGTAAATGGGGTTTAAGCTTTCTCATTGGGCCTTTTCTTTTAACCGTTATGGGCTTTTTCTAAGTTTAATGGGCCTGGTTCTTAATTCCACAAAATTGGAGTTTTTAATTCTGAATTTTGTGTCAGACCGTGATTAAACCGGATTTAACCGTGTGTTAGTCTGATCTATGGTTCGTTGTTTTTTGTAATTTCAGGTGAAAATATGATTTGAACCCAGATGAAATGATAGAAAACTGATATAACCTATAAATATTTGATGCTCAATATGTTTAATCAAAACAAAAACCAAAATTATATATAACTGATTTCACAGGGAATGGGGAATGAACCCTTCTTCACAGTTTTCCGAGAGTAAAAGGTTTACGGAGACGATCTTTCCTCAGATTTTGTTTGGGCCCAATATAAACTTTGGTGATACTAAACCCTATTATGGGCCCAGCTCTCATCTTCTCTTTAGGTCCCAATATAAACTTTGGTGATACCAAACCCTATTATGGACCGAGCTCTCATCTTCTCTTTAGGGCCCATAATGGCGGTATGGTTTCGGTAGTTTAACCATTTTGCTTAACCCCTTGATGTTGTTTTTATGGTTCATGTGATATTTGGAATACCATCCTTGTTGCTAAATTAGTTTTTGACAAGTTGTTTATTTCGTAATCAAAAATGGAATCGAGAAATTATATATTGTTTTTATTTGCTCTCCCATAATTTTAAGCAGTACTAAGCAGAAGTTGGATTATGTTCAAAGACGCAAACTTTGAATCAACTGACCAACATTCGTCTTGAAAGAAAAATCAACCAACCATGGGTTTTACAGAAATTGATTTGCATAGCTACCGAACACACAGTTTCTACTGTTAGACACAACAGTGACAATCACTGGACCAGTTCCAAAGGACAAAATACCAAGTCTTCTTCAGCCTCTTGAATACTAAGTTTTACTTCTTACTCCCAAAAACTAGAATACCTCTCTGAAAACGGGTTTACTGCTTGGTTGCTATAAGAAACGGGTCACATAGCATTTACCGTTCTCTTCATCTCAGCTGATCTTCTAGGATCCGGTTCGTCAATCGCTCTCTCTGTCAACACGTGCTTTATGCGGCACATTGATCTCCTCACCTATATTTAGATGCAGACAAATTTGACATTCATGAATAATAATAATCTCCCATGGTAATGAAGAATTCAATTAAGAGCTAAAGCCAGCTTTGTATTACCTTTGATACGCTCAGGGTTTGGAAACATCATGTTCTGAGCTTGAAGCATCTGACGCTGAGTCATCAACATGTTTTTCTCTTTCAAAAGAACATACCACAACTTCTGAAGATCATCCCATGACTTGAGATGCAGTTCCGAAGCTTTCCATCCTCGACCTAACACCCATATGATTACAAAACGTTCCTAAAATCCATTAACCAAAGAAACAGTTCCCAAATATTCCATGACATAGAGTGACAATAGTATAAAAAAGAAGCCGTAACGATTTCGAATGCTTAGAAGCAATTAGTTACAGAATAAGCACATTATAAACGATGAACAGATTTCATTACAATCCTAAACCACAGTGACTTTCCTACTTCTTCACTTAGTACATTCTATGACCAATTTACAAATACCTAAGGAACTGATATGTGAAAAACTAGCATCTAAGCATAGAGATGAAATCCTCCAAATACTTTATCAAAGTAGAAAACACATCACATTTGCTAATTTCATAGTATAATAAACATAAAACATTCATCAATCTAAACACAACAAAACTCTCTCAAACGAAAAATGACATAAGAAACGCACCGTAGACAACAGGGTTATCTTCGTCCTGACTTCTATCAAACTCAAAAAACTCTTCAAGAGGGTTTTTAGCAGTCCGAATCGTCGAAGCAGCAGCTGCTGCAGTAGTAGTAGACTCCGATCTAGCTGATGCAGCAACCAAGAGTCTCCTCCCGAAAAATCTCGTAAGAAACATGGTAACAACACTTCCTGCAAAGTTGCAATTACACAATCAGAAACGAAATGCGTACATCAGATTAGATAAACCTCAAATGGTAAACAATTGATGAAGTTGTAAACAAAAAAAGTACATAGCAAGCCAAATCTCACATCAGAAGAGATAAGAACTCACCGGAGATAGAGATCGGAGAGTAATTAGACGGCGGCGACTGTCACTGTCACAGAGAAACGAAAATCGATAGAAAGTTAGAAACCCTCTCTGAAAGGTTTTACGGAGACGGAAATTTAGGGCCCAATTATAACTCTTTGGGCCTAGCTTTCATTTTCAATTATTGGCCCAATAAGGTCAACATCTAGAGAAACACAGTTGTAAAAACCGTTGGATCATTCATCAACGGTTGATATGAAAAGCACGCGGATTGATCTCTGTTTATAACTTTTGCGTTATAGATCCTCTCCGGAATTTTTGTAATACTTCACTCTAACAAAATCATTTTCTAAAATCACCGCAAAACAAATTACGAAGGAAGATTCGATCGACGAATCTGTAGAGAGAATAATGAGTTCTTTCGCTGACTATACGATTCAAAACATAGATCTGAATCAAGAGAAGGATTGCAACATGGAACGACAATTGCGGAATCGAGGAGAAGAATCAATCGATGAACAAGAGTTTGAAGATCGTGAGCTTAAGCTTACCTAAAGGAATCTGGGAGCGTGAGAGACAGAGAAAGGAACTTCCCGCTGCAAGTAATCGCAGTGACGTCTCTGTGATAGAATTTTGTTAATTAAACCGGTTTGATTCATTCAAACAAGGAAGCTATTGAAAGCCCAAGTGTGAATGTACCATGGATCTTATTTGGGCCTAAATGTTCAGAGACTAACCCTTGAATACCAAATCAAAACCCTCAGATACACTGATAAACTAAACCATAGTACTGAGTAAGAAAACAATCAAATTCTTACAGATAAATATTCGGCAAAGAGCACGAAGTTACATAATTCTCTTCAAGACATACACTAAAACATATAGAGAGATCCAATAAGGTATGCATCTTTGTATTCCTCGAATCCTTCTAAGCAACCTAAAGAGTACTTAACAACAGAAAAAACTCAAGCTGGTTCTTCAATTCTTACATAAATAGTCTACTAATTTACCAATTCAAAGAATCCAATATTAAAGAAAACAAATGGTAATCTGAATTGATGAAACTTCTACAAAAGGAGCAACAATATCTACATGAGCTCCAGTCCAGAGAAGGCGGTGGTGCTCGGTCCGACGACGGAACCACCGTCTCTCTGAGCAAAAGAGAAACGAAGAACAAAGAACTCACCGGAGACAGTGAGCTTGACGGAGTAAGGAAAGGTACCGGCACAAAGAGAGAGGTTACGGCCACACCGAATGCAAAATCAATTAGGTTCCATGGACGATGCTACAGAAGTAAATGGGGTTTAAGCTTTCTCATTGGGCCTTTTCTTTTAACCGTTATGGGCTTTTTCTAAGTTTAATGGGCCTGGTTCTTAATTCCACAAAATTGGAGTTTTTAATTCTGAATTTTGTGTCAGACCGTGATTAAACCGGATTTAACCGTGTGTTAGTCTGATCTATGGTTCGTTGTTTTTTGTAATTTCAGGTGAAAATATGATTTGAACCCAGATGAAATGATAGAAAACTGATATAACCTATAAATATTTGATGCTCAATATGTTTAATCAAAACAAAAACCAAAATTATATATAACTGATTTCACAGGGAATGGGGAATGAACCCTTCTTCACAGTTTTCCGAGAGTAAAAGGTTTACGGAGACGATCTTTCCTCGGATTTTGTTTGGGCCCAATATAAACTTTGGTGATACTAAAACCTATTATGGGCCCAGCTCTCATCTTCTCTTTAGGGCCCAATATAAACTTTGGTGATACCAAACCCTATTATGGACCGAGCTCTCATCTTCTCTTTAGGGCCCATAATGGCGGTATGGTTTCGGTAGTTTAACCATTTTGCTTAACCCCTTGATGTTGTTTTTATGGTTCATGTGATATTTGGAATACCATCCTTGTTGCTAAATTAGTTTTTGACAAGTTGTTTATTTCGTAATCAAAAATGGAATCGAGAAATTATATATTGTTTTTATTTGCTCTCCCATTATTGTAAGCAGTACTAAGCAGAAGTTGGATTATGTTCAAAGACGCAAACTTTGAATCAACTGACCAACATTCGTCTTGAAAGAAAAATCAACCAACCATGGGTTTTACAGAAATTGATTTGCATAGCTACCGAACACACAGTTTCTACTGTTAGACACAACAGTGACAATCACTGGACCAGTTCCAAAGGACAAAATACCAAGTCTTCTTCAGCCTCTTGAATACTAAGTTTTACTTCTTACTCCCAAAAACTAGAATACCTCTCTGAAAACGGGTTTACTGCTTGGTTGCTATAAGAAACGGGTCACATAGCATTTACCGTTCTCTTCATCTCAGCTGATCTTCTAGGATCTGGTTCGTCAATCGCTCTCTCTGTCAGCACGTGCTTTATGCGGCACATTGATCTCCTCACCTATATTTAGATGCAGACAAATTTGACATTCATGAATAATAATAATCTCCCATGGTAATGAAGAATTCAATTAAGAGCTAAAGCCAGCTTTGTATTACCTTTGATACGCTCAGGGTTTGGAAACATCATGTTCTGAGCTTGAAGCATCTGACGCTGAGTCATAAGATGTTTTTCTCTTTCAAAAGAACATACCACAGCTTCTGAAGATCATCCCATGACTTGAGACGCAGTTTCGAAGCTTTCCATCCTCGACCTAACACCCATATGATTACAAAACGTTCCTAAAATCCATTAACCAAAGAAACAGTTCCCAAATATTCCATGACATAGAGTGACAATAGTATAAAAAAGAAGCCGTAACGATTTCGAATGCTTAGAAGCAATTAGTTACAGAATAAGCACATTATAAACGATGAACAGATTTCATTACAATCCTAAACCACAGTGACTTTCCTACTTCTTCACTCAGTACATTCTATGACCAATTTACAAATACCTAAGGAATTGATATGTGAAAAACTAGCATCTAAGCATAGAGATGAAATCCTCCAAATACTTTATCAAAGTAGAAAACACATCACATTTGCTAATTTCAGAGTATAATAAACATAAAACATTCATCAATCTAAACACAACAAAACTCTCTCAAACGAAAAATGACATAAGAAACGCACCGTAGACAACAGGGTTATCTTCGTCCTGACTTCTATCAAACTCAAAAAACTCTTCAAGAGGGTTTTTAGCAGTCCGAATCGTCGAAGCAGCAGCTGCTGCAGTAGTAGTAGACTCCGATCTAGCTGATGCAGCAACCAAGAGTCTCCTCCCGAAAAATCTCGTAAGAAACATGGTAACAACACTTCCTGCAAAGTTGCAATTACACAATCAGAAACGAAATGCGTACATCAGATTAGATAAACCTCAAATGGTAAACAATTGATGAAGTTGTAAACAAAAAAAGTACATAGCAAGCCAAATCTCACATCAGAGAGATAAGAACTCACCGGAGATAGAGATCGGAGAGTAATTAGACGGCGCGACTGTCACTGTACGAGAAACGAAAATCGATAGAAAGTTAGAAACCCTCTCTGAAAGGTTTTACGGAGACGGAAATTTAGGGCCCAATTATAACTCTTTGGGCCTAGCTTTCATTTTCAATTATTGGCCCAATAAGGTCAACATCTAGAGAAACACAGTTGTAAAAACCGTTGGATCATTCATCAACGGTTGATATGAAAAGCACGCGGATTGATCTCTGTTTATAACTTTTGCGTTATAGATCCTCTCCGGAATTTTTGTAATACTTCACTCTAACAAAATCATTATCTAAAATCACCGCAAAACAAATTACGAAGGAAGATTCGATCGACGAATCTGTAGAGAGAATAATGAGTTCTTTCGCTGACTATACGATTCAAAACATAGATCTGAATCAAGAGAAGGATTGCAACATGGAACGACAATTGCGGAATCGAGGAGAAGAATCAATCGATGAACAAGAGTTTGAAGATCGTGAGCTTAAGCTTACCTAAAGGAATCTGGGAGCGAGAGAGAGAGAGAAAGGAACTTCCCGCTGCAAGTAATCGCAGTGACGTCTCTGTGATAGAATTTTGTTAATTAAACCGGTTTGATTCATTCAAACAAGGAAGCTATTGAAAGCCCAAGTGTGAATGTACCATGGATCTTATTTGGGCCTAAATGTTCAGAGACTAACCCTTGAATACCAAATCAAAACCCTCAGATACACTGATAAACTAAACCATAGTACTGAGTAAGAAAACAATCAAATTCTTACAGATAAAGATTCGGCAAAGAGCACGAAGTTACATAATTCTCTTCAAGACATACACTAAAACATATAGAGAGATCCAATAAGGTATGCATCTTTGTATTCCTCGAATCCTTCTAAGCAACCTAAAGAGTACTTAACAACAGAAAAAACTCAAGCTGGTTCTTCAATTCTTACATAAATAGTCTACTAATTTACCAATTCAAAGAATCCAATATTAAAGAAAACCAAATGGTAATCTGAATTGATGAAACTTCTACAAAAGGAGCAACAATATCTACATGAGCTCCGGTCCAGAGAAGGCGGTGGTGCTCGGTCCGACGACGGAACCACCGTCTCTCTGAGCAAAAGAGAAACGAAGAACAAAGAACTCACCGGAGACAGTGAGCTTGACGGAGTAAGGAAAGGTTACCGGCACAAAGAGAGAGGTTACGGCCACACCGAATGCAAAATCAATTAGGTTCCATGGACGATGCTACAGAAGTAAATGGGGTTTAAGCTTTCTCATTGGGCCTTTTCTTTTAACCGTTATGGGCTTTTTCTAAGTTTAATGGGCCTGGTTCTTAATTCCACAAAATTGGAGTTTTTAATTCTGAATTTTGTGTCAGACCGTGATTAAACCGGATTTAACCGTGTGTTAGTCTGATCTATGGTTCGTTGTTTTTTGTAATTTCAGGTGAAAATATGATTTGAACCCAGATGAAATGATAGAAAACTGATATAACCTATAAATATTTGATGCTCAATATGTTTAATCAAAACAAAAACCAAAATTATATATAACTGATTTCACAGGGAATGGGGAATGAACCCTTCTTCACAGTTTTCCGAGAGTAAAAGGTTTACGGAGACGATCTTTCCTCGGATTTTGTTTGGGCCCAATATAAACTTTGGTGATACTAAACCCTATTATGGGCCCAGCTCTCATCTTCTCTTTAGGTCCCAATATAAACTTTGGTGATACCAAACCCTATTATGGACCGAGCTCTCATCTTCTCTTTAGGGCCCATAATGGCGGTATGGTTTCGGTAGTTTAACCATTTTGCTTAACCCCTTGATGTTGTTTTTATGGTTCATGTGATATTTGGAATACCATCCTTGTTGCTAAATTAGTTTTTGACAAGTTGTTTATTTCGTAATCAAAAATGGAATCGAGAAATTATATATTGTTTTTATTTGCTCTCCCATAATTTTAAGCAGTACTAAGCAGATGTTGGATTATGTTCAAAGACGCAAACTTTGAATCAACTGACCAACATTCGTCTTGAAAGAAAAATCAACCAACCATGGGTTTTACAGAAATTGATTTGCATAGCTACCGAACAAACAGTTTCTACTGTTAGACACAACAGTGACAATCACTGGACCAGTTCCAAAGGACAAAATACCAAGTCTTCTTCAGCCTCTTGAATACTAAGTTTTACTTCTTACTCCCAAAAACTAGAATACCTCTCTGAAAACGGGTTTACTGCTTGGTTGCTATAAGAAACGGGTCACATAGCATTTACCGTTCTCTTCATCTCAGCTGATCTTCTAGGATCCGGTTCGTCAATCGCTCTCTCTGTCAGCACGTGCTTTATGCGGCACATTGATCTCCTCACCTATATTTAGATGCAGACAAATTTGACATTCATGAATAATAATAATCTCCCATGGTAATGAAGAATTCAATTAAGAGCTAAAGCCAGCTTTGTATTACCTTTGATACGCTCAGGGTTTGGAAACATCATGTTCTGAGCTTGAAGCATCTGACGCTGAGTCATAAGATGTTTTTCTCTTTCAAAAGAACATACCACAGCTTCTGAAGATCATCCCATGACTTGAGACGCAGTTCCGAAGCTTTCCATCCTCGACCTAACACCCATATGATTACAAAACGTTCCTAAAATCCATTAACCAAAGAAACAGTTCCCAAATATTCCATGACATAGAGTGACAATAGTATAAAAAAGAAGCCGTAACGATTTCGAATGCTTAGAAGCAATTAGTTACAGAATAAGCACATTATAAACGATGAACAGATTTCATTACAATCCTAAACCACAGTGACTTTCCTACTTCTTCACTCAGTACATTCTATGACCAATTTACAAATACCTAAGGAACTGACATGTGAAAAACTAGCATCTAAGCATAGAGATGAAATCCTCCAAATACTTTATCAAAGTAGAAAACACATCACATTTGCTAATTTCATAGTATAATAAACATAAAACATTCATCAATCTAAACACAACAAAACTCTCTCAAACGAAAAATGACATAAGAAACGCACCGTAGACAACAGGTTTATCTTCGTCCTGACTTCTATCAAACTCAAAAAACTCTTCAAGAGGGGTTTTAGCAGTCCGAATCGTCGAAGCAGCAGCTGCTGCAGTAGTAGTAGACTCCGATCTAGCTGATGCAGCAACCAAGAGTCTCCTCCCGAAAAATCTCGTAAGAAACATGGTAACAACACTTCCTGCAAAGTTGCAATTACACAATCAGAAACGAAATGCGTACATCAGATTAGATAAACCTCAAATGGTAAACAATTGATGAAGTTGTAAACAAAAAAAGTACATAGCAAGCCAAATCTCACATCAGAAGAGATAAGAACTCACCGGAGATAGAGATCGGAGAGTAATTAGACGGCGACGACTGTCACTGTTACGGAGAAACGAAAATCGATAGAAAGTTAGAAACCCTCTCTGAAAGGTTTTACGGAGACGGAAATTTAGGGCCCAATTATAACTCTTTGGGCCTAGCTTTCATTTTCAATTATTGGCCCAATAAGGTCAACATCTAGAGAAACACAGTTGTAAAAACCGTTGGATCATTCATCAACGGTTGATATGAAAAGCACGCGGATTGATCTCTGTTTATAACTTTTGCGTTATAGATCCTCTCCGGAATTTTTGTAATACTTCACTCTAACAAAATCATTATCTAAAATCACCGCAAAACAAATTACGAAGGAAGATTCGATCGACGAATCTGTAGAGAGAATAATGAGTTCTTTCGCTGACTATACGATTCAAAACATTGATCTGAATCAAGAGAAGGATTGCAACATGGAACGACAATTGCGGAATCGAGGAGAAGAATCAATCGATGAACAAGAGTTTGAAGATCGTGAGCTTAAGCTTACCTAAAGGAATCTGGGAGCGAGAGAGAGAGAGAGAAAGGAACTTCCCGCTGCAAGTAATCGCAATGACGTCTCTGTGATAGAATTTTGTTAATTAAACCGGTTTGATTCATTCAAACAAGGAAGCTATTGAAAGCCCAAGTGTGAATGTACCATGGATCTTATTTGGGCCTAAATGTTCAGAGACTAACCCTTGAATACCAAATCAAAGCCCTCAGATACACTGATAAACTAAACCATAGTACTGAGTAAGAAAACAATCAAATTCTTAGAGATAAAGATTCGGCAAAGAGCACGAAGTTACATAATTCTCTTCAAGACATACACTAAAACATATAGAGAGATCCAATAAGGTATGCATCTTTGTATTCCTCGAATCCTTCTAAGCAACCTAAAGAGTACTTAACAACAGAAAAAACTCAAGCTGGTTCTTCAATTCTTACATAAATAGTCTACTAATTTACCAATTCAAAGAATCCAATATTAAAGAAAACTAAATGGTAATCTGAATTGATGAAACTTCTACAAAAGGAGCAACAATATCTACATGAGCTCTAGTCCAGAGAAGGCGGTGGTGCTCGGTCCGACGACGGAACCACCGTCTCTCTGAGCAAAAGAGAAACGAAGAACAAAGAACTCACCAGAGACACTGAGCTTGACGGAGTAAGGAAAGGTTACCGGCACAAAGAGAGAGGTTACGGCCTCACCGAATGCAAAATCAATTAGGTTCCATGGACGATGCTACAGAAGTAAATGGCGTTTAAGCTTTCTCATTGGGCCTTTTCTTTTAACCGTTATGGGCTTTTTCTAAGTTTAATGGGCCTGGTTCTTAATTCCACAAAATTGGAGTTTTTAATTTTGAATTTTGTGTCAGACCGTGATTAAACGGGATTTAACCGTGTGTTAGTCTGATCTATGGTTCGTTGTTTTTTGTAATTTCAGGTGAAAATATGATTTGAACCCAGATGAAATGATAGAAAACTGATATAACCTATAAATATTTGATGCTCAATATGTTTAATCAAAACAAAAACCAAAATTATATATAACTGATTTCACAGGGAATGGGGAATGAACCCTTCTTCACAGTTTTCCGAGAGTAAAAGGTTTACGGAGACGATCTTTCCTCGGATTTTGTTTGGGCCCAATATAAACTTTGGTGATACTAAACCCTATTATGGGCCCAGCTCTCATCTTCTCTTTAGGTCCCAATATAAACTTTGGTGATACCAAACCCTATTATGGACCGAGCTCTCATCTTCTCTTTAGGGCCCATAATGGCGGTATGGTTTCGGTAGTTTAACCATTTTGCTTAACCCCTTGATGTTGTTTTTATGGTTCATGTGATATTTGGAATACCATCCTTGTTGCTAAATTAGTTTTTGACAAGTTGTTTATTTCGTAATCAAAAATGGAATCGAGAAATTATATATTGTTTTTATTTGCTCTCCCATTATTGTAAGCAGTACTAAGCAGAAGTTGGATTATGTTCAAAGACGCAAACTTTGAATCAACTGACCAACATTCGTCTTGAAAGAAAAATCAACCAACCATGGGTTTTACAGAAATTGATTTGCATAGCTACCGAACACACAGTTTGTGACGCCCGTGAACCATTTTTTTAGGAAAATGGAGGGGCTGTCGATCGACACACGTAGTGTCTGTCGATCGACAGGGCTCTTAAGGGCTGTCGATCGACACACCTAGTGTCTGTCTATCGACAGGTGCTCGAATTGGCTGGTTTTCTGGTTCGATTTAAGTTGTTCGATTGGACCGGGCCGGTTTGGGTAAACCCTAGGGCTACGTATTTAAGGGTTTTTGGCCGCATGTGAGCGAACCAAAGTCCCAAAAATCAGAAACAGAGAGTTTGAGAGGAGTTTCTCTTGTTCCTGATAGTTTGTGGATTAGGGTTTCGTTCTTGATCGATTTGAAGAGGAATTTCGTGGTGATTGTAGCTGAATCTGTTCCAGCCTCATTATCCAGTAGATTCTATCCGAAAATCTAAGGTGAGTGCGTGACCATGGCTTCTGGGCCGGTGGATTCGTTAGGGTTGTATGGTGGTAGGTTAAAACTGGTTGATTGGGATGATTGATGATTGTTTCTGTGTGTTTTGTGGTGTATGGATTGTTGGATTGTGTTTGTTGTGCAGGTTTCGTGTTATCGCAGAGGAGGAATCGATCCGAGAGGATAATTGATCGATCTCCTATGAATCTGCGACGACTTGTCGATCGACAGCCCTTGGGTGTGTCGATCGACAGGGTCACACGAGGCTGTCGATCGACACCTAGAGGTTGTGTCGATCGACAGGTGATCGAGGAGCTGTCGATCGACACCTAGAGGTTGTGTCGATCGACAGGGTCCTGTGGAGCTGTCGATCGACAGGCACCGTGGGTGTGTCGATCGACAGGTGTGAACAGGCCTGTCGATCGACACCTAGTGGTAGTGTCGATCGACAGGCCGCCTGTTGGGCTGTGGTTGAGCCGTGTTGTTGTGTTTGTTTTGTGTGTTGTTTTGATGCGTGTTTGCCTGAGCGGATCCATCGCGTCTGTGTGCGCAGTCGTAGATGGGAGGACCGTCTCACTGGGTATTTGTGTTAATACTCACGCATCTCTTTTAACCATGTGATGCAGGTAAAGGCAAATTGTGATCGTGGAATCATGGCAACGAAGAGGGAGATGATCTAGGGTCTCGTGTTGGGTGTTGCTGTGTGATTTTTGTTGTTCCATTTCTGTTTTAGAACTCCGCTAGGTTGCTGGTTTTGATTGGAATTTGTTGTTGAACCGGATTAGTTATAATTAATGGAATTGGTTGATTGGTTTAAGTTGTTGGTTATCCGCTGTTGATTGTTCCTTGAGTTGCTTGGTTGTTGAGGATAGTATTTCTGGGATAGCTAATCCGAGACCAAGGGTTAATGTTAAAAAAAAAAAAAAAACGGGTCGGGTCGTTTCAGTTTGGTATCAGAGCCCTTACGGTTTTAGGACGGGCTAGAACTGCTATGATTGAATTTGGTAAATTGCAATTCTGTGGGTTTGGGGGTTCTATATCATCTTCCTTCGAGCCTTCAAAGAGATTCCACGGTAAGTGTTAATTGTTGTGTTTTGAGTCTTTCTAGTGCTTAGCTAGTCCGCTTTCGAGTGCAGTGTGATGGCTAGAGAAGCTAGAGGTCGTGGTCGTGGGGGCCGAGGAGGCCGAGGCCGGGGTCGCGGACTCGTTGAGGAACCAGTCGTGAGTGAGGTTAAGAGTTCCGCGCATGGGCCTGCGGCAGGTCAGCAGTCGGTTCATGATGGGCAGACCGCCAGTGTGACTGCCAGTGTGGGGGCCAGTGTGGGTCCTGTAGGGGCCGGTTTGGGTCATGTTGAGGCTGGTGGTGCTGGTGGTGCTGGTCCAGCTGTGGGTGCGGTTGCGGCCGCGGGTGTAGCCCAAGCTAGAGATGATCGTCTGGCTGACCTGCTGACACAGTTGTTGGAGCGGTTACCGGGTGCGGTGCCAGTGCAGGCTCCAGTGGTGCCACGAGTGGCAGAGGTGCAGCCGAGGGCTGCGGTTGCTGAGGAGGTTCCGTCATATATCCGTATGATGGAGCAGATGCAGAGGATCGGTACGGGTTCTTTTGCGGGCAGTGTGAAGCCTGAGGAGGCTGACGAGTGGCGGATGAGAGTGGAGCGGAACTTTCGCTCGATTAGGTGTCCTGAGGGATACAAGGTCGACTTGGCGGTCCATTATTTGGATGGTGATGCACATCTCTGGTGGAGGAGTGTAGCGGCTAGATGGGCCGGGACTGCGATGGCGTGGTCGGATTTTGTGACGGAGTTCAACTCCAAGTTCTTTCCTCAGGAGGCGTTAGATCGTTTAGAGGCGAGATTCTTGGACTTGACTCAGGGCACGAGATCGGTGCGGGAGTATGACGTAGGAGCTTCGAGGATGAGCAGGCTTAAGTTCGGAGGTTTTTGCGAGGACTTCGGCCAGATTTGCGGACTCGGTGCAGAGGCATCAGGTTCGCGAGCAGAGTAGAGTTGGTAGAGGTGGCTGCACAGATCGAGGAGGATCTGAGGGAGCAGGCTGCGATCGTGGTTCCAGCTGTTCAGCCTCGGAGGCCTCAGCAGCAGCAGGTGCAGCAGGCAGGTCCGGGCAAAGGCGGCAAGCCTGCGCATGGACAGAAGAGGAAGTGGGAAGGCGCTTCGGGATCGGGCCAGAGTGGCCGAGGCTGTTACATTTGTGGGAGTCTAGACCACCAGAGGGCGAGTTGCCCGAAGCGGAGTGAGGTTCGAGGAGTTCGGACGTGCTATCAGTGTGGGGAGTCGGGGCACATCAGACCGAACTGTCCGAAGTTACAGCCGTTGGCAGTGGCAGTGGTCCAGCCAGTAGCTCAGTATGGGCAGGTGCAGCCTTTGGATCAGATCGCGGCGATGGAGCGTCCGCCGGCTATTGCAGCGCCGGGAGAGCCGAGCTCTAGACCGATCACAGGTAACCTTCTAATTCAGACTTTGTTAATTCAGTAGTGTAGAATTCTTGGTGCTTGTTTTGGATTGTTTGCCTGTGATAGAAAGTTAGGTATCTTAGCACTTGGGAATTGTGTAGGGACCTTGTTTGTAGGTGGGTGTGAATCCCACGTGTTGTTTGATTCTGGAGCATCGAATTGCTTCATTACTCCTGACCATGCTGAGAGAAGTGGTATCCGGAGTGACGCTGGTGAGCGGACTGGACCGGTTATGGTTGCTGGAGGTGAATTTCTAGCTACGCATGGCCGGGCGAAGGAGGTGGATATTCTGGTAGCGGGAGAGTTAATGCCAGCTGACTTAGTGATTAGTCCGGTGGAACTGTACGATGTTATCCTTGGTATGGATTGGTTGAATCGGTACAGAGTCCATCTGGATTGTCACCGGGGTCGAGTGGTATTTGAACGTGAAGGTGGAAGGTTGGTTTATCAAGGAGTGAGACCAACTTCAGGTAGTCTCGTGATCTCCCTTGTTCAAGCTGAGGCGATGATTGAGAGGGGTTGCGAGGCTTACTTGGCCACGATTGTAATGCCGGAAGCTGTTGGTGGGGTGGCTGTGAGAGATATTCGGGTCGCTCGGGATTTCGAAGATGTCTTTCAGTCGTTGCAGGGATTACCGCCGTCTCGGTCAGATCCTTTCACGATTGAGTTAGAACCCGGAACGACGCCGTTGTCTAAGGCGCCTTACCGAATGGCTCCAGCAGAGTTAGCGGAATTGAAGAAGCAGTTGGAGGACTTATTGGAGAAGGGGTTTATTCGACCAAGTACTTCACCGTGGGGAGCACCGGTGTTGTTTGTGAAGAAGAAAGATGGTAGTTTCTGGTTGTGCATCGATTATCGAGGTCTTAACCGAGTCACTATGAAGAACAAGTATCTTCTTCCGCGAATTGATGAGTTGTTAGATCAGTTGAGAGGGGCTACTTGGTTTTCTAAGATTGACTTGGCATCCGGGTACCACCAGATTCCGATCGACGAAGCAGATGTTCGGAAGACGGCGTTCAGGACTCGGTATGGGCATTTTGAGTTTGTAGTGATGCCATTTGGGTTAACGAATGCACCTGCGGCATTTATGAGGTTGATGAACGGAGTTTTCCAGGAGTATCTGGATGAGTTTGTAATCATTTTCATCGATGATATTCTGGTCTATTCGAAGAGTCTGGAGGAACATGAGGTTCATTTGAGGAAAGTTCTGGAGAAGTTGCGGGAACAGAAGCTGTTTGCGAAGTTGAGTAAGTGTAGTTTCTGGCAGAGAGAGATGGGATTTTTGGGTCACATCGTTTCTGCAGACGGAGTTTCTGTGGATCCGGCAAAGATTCAGTCTATCCGAGAGTGGCCTAGACCGAGGAATGCAACTGAGATCAGGAGTTTTCTTGGGTTGGCAGGCTATTATCGGAGATTCGTCAAAGGTTTTGCGAGTATGGCTCAGTCTATGACGAAGCTGACAGGGAAGGATGTTCCTTTCGTGTGGTCTGCTGATTGTGAGCTGAGTTTCGCGAAGCTGAAGACGATGTTGACTAGTACACCGGTATTGGCGTTGCCTGAACCGGGTGAGCCTTATGTGGTGTACACAGATGCTTCGGGAGTTGGTTTGGGTTGTGTGCTGATGCAGCAGGGTAAGGTGATTGCGTATGCTTCAAGGCAGTTGAGGAAGCATGAGGGCAATTATCCTGTTCATGATTTAGAGTTGGCTGCAGTGATCTTCGCGTTGAAAATCTGGAGGTCTTACTTGTATGGTGGCAGAGTTCAGGTGTTCACTAATCATCATAATCTGAAGTACATTTTTACTCAGCAGAATCTAAATGTACGACAGAGGCGATGGTCAGAGTTGTTGGCCGATTACGACTTGGACATCGTTTACCATCCCGGTAAGGCTAACACTGTAGCAGATGCTCTTAGTCGGAGGAGGTATGATTCATCTCAGGAGCGGGATGTGGAGAATCTGGTGAGTGTGCTTAGTACTTTGAGGTTGTGTGTTACTTCAGAGGAACCGTTGGGGTTAGCGGCGGCGGATCAGGCGGATCTGTTGAGCAGGATCCGAGTAGCTCAGAAGCAGGATCCGGTGTTGTTAGATCTCTCCAAGGCTACTGGTTCCGAATATCAGGTTTCTGCTAATGGGACTATCTTAGTGCATGGACGAGTCTGTGTTCCTAAGGATGAGGACTTGAGGCAGGAAATTCTGAGAGAAGCTCATGCGAGTAAGTTCTCGATTCATCCGGGAGCGACTAAGATGTATCGGGATCTGAAACGGTATTATCATTGGGTCGGGATGAAGAGAGATGTGGCAGATTGGGTTGCAGCTTGCAATGTGTGTCAGTTGGTGAAGGCTGAGCACCAAGTTCCTAGTGGCTTATTGCAGAGTCTACCCATTCCAGAGTGGAAGTGGGACATGATTACCATGGATTTCGTAGTAGGGTTGCCGGTTTCTCGGACCTATGACGCGATTTGGGTGATTGTGGATCGTCTGACTAAGTCAGCACATTTTCTGGCCATTAAGAAGACAGACGGGGCGGAGGTCTTGGCTAAGAAGTATGTGAAGGAAATTGTGAGGTTGCATGGAGTGCCAGCGAGTATTGTGTCGGATAGAGATCCGAGGTTTGCTTCAGTGTTCTGGAGAGCTTTTCAGGCTGAAATGGGCACTAAGGTGCACATGAGTACAGCTAATCATCCGCAGACGGATGGGCAGTCCGAAAGGACGATTCAGACACTGGAAGATCTGTTGAGGATGTGCGTGCTAGATTGGGGTGGTCATTGGGCGGATCACTTGAGTTTGGTGGAGTTCGCATATAACAACAGTTTTCAGGCGAGTATCGGAATGGCTCCTTTTGAGGCGTTGTATGGGAGGCCATGTCGTACTCCGCTATGTTTCACCCAAGTGGGGGAGAGGAGCATCTTTGGGGCTGATTTTGTTCAGGAGACGACGGAGAAGATCCGTGTTGTGAAGCTGAACATGAAAGAAGCTCAGGATCGGCAGAAGAGTTATGCCGATAGGAGAAGGAAAGAGTTGAAGTTTGCAGTCGGAGATCGAGTGTATCTCAAGATGGCGATGATGCGGGGTCTGAACAGGTCCATATCCGAGGATAAGCTGAGTACAAGGTACATGGGTCCGTTCCGGGTTGTGGAGCGTGTGGGACCAGTTGCTTATCGGTTGGAGCTGCCTCCGATTATGGAGAAATTCCATGATGTGTTTCACGTTTCGAAACTCAGGAGATGCTTGCATGCTTCTGAGGAGGTAGCAGTGACGATTCCTGCGGATCTTCAGCCAAATCTGACTGTAGGGATGAGGCCGGTTAGGATTCTTGAGAGAAGTATCAAGGTTCTGCGCCGGAAGAGAGTGCCGTTGTTGAGAGTCTTGTGGGACTGTGACGGTATTCAGGAGGAGACTTGGGAACCCGAGGCAAAGATGAAAACGAAGTTCAAGAAGTGGTTCGAGAAGCAAGCAGAAGAGTGAATTCGTTTTTCTTTGTGGTTTCCAGTTTCAGTTTTTGTGTTGTGATCACCGTGTGTGGTGAAGTTTTGGTTGTGGATTTTTGTATTTTCATTAAAGTTGTAATGATTATGACATTTTTTCCAGTGAATAAGGAAGTGTTTTTCTTATGTGTTGACTTTGAGAGTCATGTGTTTGTGGTTAGAGAACCCCGAAATGGAAGTTTTATTGCGGATAGAACTTGCCAGTTTCGGTGGGGACTCTAACGGTTTGTGTGTGTGTGTGTGAGAGAGTCTCGGAATAGAAGTTTTACGGTGGTTAGAACTGTCTAGTTCCGGGAGAGACTCTGCAGGGACATCCGGGGTGAGGGATGGTCCGGGTGATCTGTGAGGATCACGTTTGTGATGGTATTCCGGGAGGGGAATATCATGTGAGACCTTAGGAGGTAGTTCCGGTCAGAGGTGCATTATAGACGTTAGGAATTGATTGCGTAGCTCAGAGTTAGACCTCGGTCTTTCTTGGAGATTAGTCTCTCCGGGGGACAGTGGGTTCCCCGCATACCGATCGTTCGTCAGGACTGCGCGGACTGAGATCGTGAGGGTATGGGGATAGTTTGGGAGGTTGCGACCTCTGGCAGATCTTTGCATACCGAGAGCTTGATAGACTGTGTGTCTTGATGGATTGAGGTGTGTGGAGATGATTGAGTATCGAACACCGTCAGGACTGCGCGGACTGAGGTGGTTTGATACTAGACACCTAGAGCTGAGGGGTGACGATCCCGAAGCTAGATGGTGGTTATGAGTTATGAGCAATCAATGTCTGAGACGGGTCTATGTGCATAGGACGGATGCGAGCCTTGGGAAGGTCTGGGAGATGTAGTCTCCGGTGTTGCTGGCGGGTTAGGCCAGGGTAGATTGGTGAGTAGTGTTAGAGGATTCGAGGACGAATCCAATTTTAGTGGGGGAGAATTGTGACGCCCGTGAACCATTTTTTTAGGAAAATGGAGGGGCTGTCGATCGACACACGTAGTGTCTGTCGATCGACAGGGCTCTTAAGGGCTTTCGATCGACACACCTAGTGTCTGTCGATCGACAGGTGCTCGAATTGGCTGGTTTTTTGGTTCGATTTAAGTTGTTCGATTGGACCGGGCCGGTTTGGGTAAACCCTAGGGCTTCGTATTTAAGGGTTTTTGGCCGCATGTGAGCGAACCAAAGTCCCAAAAATCAGAAACAGAGAGTTTGAGAGGAGTTTCTCTTGTTCCTGATAGTTTGTGGATTAGGGTTTCGTTCTTGATCGATTTGAAGAGGAATTTCGTGGTGATTGTAGCTGAATCTGTTCCAGCCTCATTATCCAGTAGATTCTATTCGAAAATCTAAGGTGAGTGCGTGACCATGGCTTCTGGGCCGGTGGATACGTTAGGGTTGTATGGTGGTAGGTTAAAACTGGTTGATTGGGATGATTGATGATTGTTTCTGTGTGTTTTGTGGTGTATGGATTGTTGGATTGTGTTTGTTGTGCAGGTTTCGTGTTATCGCAGAGGAGGAATCGATCCGAGAGGATAATTGATCGATCTCCTATGAATCTGCGACGACCTGTCGATCGACAGCCCTTGGGTGTGTCGATCGACAGGGTCACACGAGGCTGTCGATCGACACCTAGAGGTTGTGTCGATCGACAGGTGATCGAGGAGCTGTCGATCGACACCTAGAGGTTGTGTCGATCGACAGGGTCCTGTGGAGCTGTCGATCGACAGGCACCGTGGGTGTGTCGATCGACAGGTGTGAACAGGGCTGTCGATCGACACCTAGTGGTAGTGTCGATCGACAGGCCGCCTGTTGGGCTGTGGTTGAGCCGTGTTGTTGTGTTTGTTTTGTGTGTTGTTTGATGCGTGTTTGCCTGAGCGGATCCATCGCGTCTGTGTGCGCAGTCGTAGATGGGAGGACCGTCTCACTGGGTATTTGTGATAATACTCACGCATCTCTTTTAACCATGTGATGCAGGTAAAGGCAAATTGTGATCGTGGAATCATGGCAACGAAGAGGGAGATGATCTAGGGTCTCGTGTTGGGTGTTGCTGTGTGATTTTTGTTGTTCCATTTCTGTTTTAGAACTCCGCTAGGTTGCTGGTTTTGATTGGAATTTGTTGTTGAACCGGATTGGTTATAATTAATGGAATTGGTTGATTAGTTTAAGTTGTTGGTTATCCGATGTTGATTGTTCCTTGAGTTGCTTGGTTGTTGAGGATAGTATTTATGGGAATGCTAATCCGAGACCAAGGGTTAATGTTAAAAAAAAAAAAAAAAACGGGTCGGGTCGTTTCACAGTTTCTACTATTAGACACAATAGTGACAATCACTGGACCAGTTCCAAAGGACAAAATACCAAGTCTTCTTCAGCCTCTTGAATACTAAGTTTTACTTCTTACTCCCAAAAACTAGAATACCTCTCTGAAAACGGGTTTACTGCTTGGTTGCTATAAGAAACGGGTCACATAGCATTTACCGTTCTCTTCATCTCAGCTGATCTTCTAGGATCCGGTTCGTCAATCGCTCTCTCTGTCAGCACGTGCTTTATGCGGCACATTGATCTCCTCACCTATATTTAGATGCAGACAAATTTGACATTCATGAATAATAATAACCTCCCATGGTAATGAAGAATTCAATTAAGAGCTAAAGCCAGCTTTGTATTACCTTTGGAATACGCTCAGGGTTTGGAAACATCATGTTCTGAGCTTGAAGCATCTGACGCTGAGTCATCAACATGTTTTTCTCTTTCAAAAGAACATACCACAACTTATGAAGATCATCCCATGACTTGAGACGCAGTTCAGAAGCTTTCCATCCTCGACCTAACACCCATATGATTACAAAATGTTCCTAAAATCCATTAACCAAAGAAACAGTTCCCAAATATTACATGACATAGAGTGACAATAGTATAAAAAAGAAGCCGTAACGATTTCGAATGCTTAGAAGCAATTAGTTACAGAATAAGCACATTATAAACGATGAACAGATTTCATTACAATCCTAAACCACAGTGACTTTTCTACTTCTTCACTCAGTACATTCTATGACCAATTTACAAATACCTAAGGAACTGATATGTGAAAAACTAGCATCTAAGCATAGAGATGAAATCCTCCAAATACTTTATCAAAGTAGAAAACACATCACATTTGCTAATTTCATAGTATAATAAGCATAAAACATTCATCAATCTAAACACAACAAAACTCTCTCAAACGAAAAATGACATAAGAAACGCACCGTAGACAACAGGTTTATCTTCGTCCTGACTTCTATCAAACTCAAAAAACTCTTCGAGAGGGTTTTTAGCAGTCCGAATCGTCGAAGCAGCAGCTGCTGCAGTAGTAGTAGACTCCGATCTCGCTAATGCAGCAACCAAAAGTCTCTTCCCGAAAAATCTCGTAAGAAACATGGTAACAACACTTCTTGCAAAGTTGCAATTACACAATCAGAAACTAAATGCGTACATCAGATTAGATAAACCTCAAATGGTAAACAATTGATGAAGTTCTAAACAAAAAAAGTACATAGCAAGCCAAATCTCACATCAGAAGAGATAAGAACTCACCGGAGATAGAGATCGGAGAGTAATTAGACGGCGGCGACTGTCACTGTCACAGAGAAACGAAAATCGATAGAAAGTTAGAAACCCTCTCTGAAAGGTTTTACGGAGACGGAAATTTAGGGCCCAATTATAACTCTTTGGGCCTAGCTTTCATTTTCAATTATTGCCCAATAAGGTCAACATCTAGAGAAACACAGTTGTAATAACCGTTGGATCATTCATCAACGGTTGATATGAAAAGCACGCAGATTGATCTCTGTTTATAACTTTTGCGTTATAGATCTTCTCCGGAATTTTTGTAATACTTCACTCTAAGAAAATCATTATCTAAAATCACCGCAAAACAAATTACGAAGGAAGATTCGATCGACGAATCTGTAGAGAGAATAATGAGTTCTTTCGCTGACTATACGATTCAAAACATAGATATGAATCAAGAGAAGGATTGCAACATGGAACGACAATTGCGGAATCGAGGAGAAGAATCAATCGATGAACAAGAGTTTGAAGATCGTGAGCTTAAGCTTACCTAAAGGAATCTGGGAGCGAGAGAGAGAGAGAAAGGAACTTCCCGCTGCAAGTAATCGCAGTGACGTCTCTGTGATAGAATTTTTTTAATTAAACCGGTTTGATTCATTCAAACAAGGAAGCTATTGAAAGCCCAAGTGTGAATGTACCATGGATCTTATTTGGGCCTAAATGTTCAGAGACTAACCCTTGAATACCAAATCAAAACCCTCAGATACACTGATAAACTAAACCATAGTACTGAGTAAGAAAACAATCAAATTCTTACAGATAAAGATTTGGCAAAGAGCACGAAGTTACATAATTCTCTTCAAGACATACACTAAAACATATAGAGAGATCCAATAAGGTATGCATCTTTGTATTCCTCGAATCCTTCTAAGCAACCTAAAGAATACTTAACAACAGAAAAAACTCAAGCTGGTTCTTCAATTCTTACATAAATAGTCTACTAATTTACCAATTCAAAGAATCCAATATTAAAGAAAACTAAATGGTAATCTGAATTGATGAAACTTCTACAAAAGGAGCAACAATATCTACATGAGCTCCAGTCCAGAGAAGGCGGTGGTGCTCGGTCCGACGACGGAACCACCGTCTCTCTGAGCAAAAGAGAAACGAAGAACAAAGAACTCACCGGAGACAGTGAGCTTGACGGAGTAAGGAAAGGTTACCGGCACAAAGAGAGAGGTTACGGCCACACCGAATGCAAAATCAATTAGGTTCCATGGACGATGCTACAGAAGTAAATGGGGTTTAAGCTTTCTCATTGGGCCTTTTCTTTTAACCGTTATGGGCTTTTTCTAAGTTTAATGGGCCTGGTTCTTAATTCCACAAAATTGGAGTTTTTAATTCTGAATTTTGTGTCAGACCGTGATTAAACCGGATTTAACCGTGTGTTAGTCTGATCTATGGTTCGTTGTTTTTTGTAATTTCAGGTGAAAATATGATTTGAACCCAGATGAAATGATAGAAAACTGATATAAGCTATAAATATTTGATGCTCAATATGTTTAATCAAAACAAAAACCAAAATTATATATAACTGATTTCACAGGGAATGGGGAATGAACCCTTCTTCACAGTTTTCCGAGAGTAAAAGGTTTACGGAGACGATCTTTCCTCGGATTTTGTTTGGGCCCAATATAAACTTTGGTGATACTAAACCCTATTATGGGCCCAGCTCTCATCTTCTCTTTAGGTCCCAATATAAACTTTGGTGATACCAAACCCTATTATGGACCGAGCTCTCATCTTCTCTTTAGGGCCCATAATGGCGGTATGGTTTCGGTAGTTTAACCATTTTGCTTAACCCCTTCATGTTGATTTTATGGTTCATGTGATATTTGGAATACCATCCTTGTTGCTAAATTAGTTTTTGACAAGTTGTTTATTTCGTAATCAAAAATGGAATCGAGAAATTATATATTGTTTTTATTTGCTCTCCCATTATTGTAATCAGTACTAAGCAGAAGTTGGATTATGTTCAAAGACGCAAACTTTGAATCAACTGACCAACATTCGTCTTGAAAGAAAAATCAACCAACCATGGGTTTTACAGAAATTGATTTGCATAGCTACCGAACAAACAGTTTCTACTGTTAGACACAACAGTGACAATCACTGGACCAGTTCCAAAGGACAAAATACCAAGTCTTCTTCAGCCTCTTGAATACTAAGTTTTACTTCTTACTCCCAAAAACTAGAATACCTCTCTGAAAACGGGTTTACTGCTTGGTTGCTATAAGAAACGGGTCACATAGCATTTACGTTCTCTTCATCTCAGCTGATCTTCTAGGATCCGGTTCGTCAATCGCTCTCTCTGTCAGCACGTGCTTTATGCGGCACATTGATCTCCTCACCTATATTTAGATGCAGACAAATTTGACATTCATGAATAATAATAATCTCCCATGGTAATGAAGAATTCAATTAAGAGCTAAAGCCAGCTTTGTATTACCTTTGGAATACGCTCAGGGTTTGGAAACATCATGTTCTGAGCTTGAAGCATCTGACGCTGAGTCATCAACATGTTTTTCTCTTTCAAAAGAACATACCACAGCTTATGAAGATCATCCCATGACTTGAGACGCAGTTTCGAAGCTTTCCATCCTCGACCTAACACCCATATGATTACAAAATGTTCCTAAAATCCATTAACCAAAGAAACAGTTCCCAAATATTACATGACAGAGAGTGACAATAGTATAAAAAAGAAGCCGTAACGATTTCGAATGCTTAGAAGCAATTAGTTACAGAATAAGCACATTATAAACGATGAACATATTTCATTACAATCCTAAACCACAGTGACTTTCCTACTTCTTCACTCAGTACATTCTATGACCAATTTACAAATACCTAAGGAACTGATATGTGAAAAACTAGCATCTAAGCATAGAGATGAAATCCTCCAAATACTTTATCAAAGTAGAAAACACATCACATTTGCTAATTTCAGAGTATAATAAACATAAAACATTCATCAATCTAAACACAACAAAACTCTCTCAAACGAAAAATGACATAAGAAACGCACCGTAGACAACAGGTTTATCTTCGTCCTGACTTCTATCAAACTCAAAAAACTCTTCGAGAGGGTTTTTAGCAGTCTGAATCGTCGAAGCAGCAGCTGCTGCAGTAGTAGTAGACTCCGATCTCGCTGATGCAGCAACCAAAAGTCTCTTCCCGAAAAATCTCGTAAGAAACATGGTAACAACACTTCTTGCAAAGTTGCAATTACACAATGCAAACAACAATCAGAAACGAAATGCGTACATCAGATTAGATAAATATCATATCATAAGAGATAAGAACTCACCGGAGATAGAAATCGGAGAGTAATTAGACGGCGGTGACTGTCACTGCCACAGAGAAACGAAAATCGATATAGAAAGTTAGAAACCCTCTCTGAAAGGTTTTACGGAGACGGAAATTTAGGGCCCAATTATAACTATTTGGGCCTAGCTTTCATTTTCAATTATTGGCCCAATAAGGTCAACACCTAGAGAAACACAGTTGTAAAAAATTGGGAAGACGAAGGTAGTAAGTGAAATCCACGTCATCGATCCGTGTATTACTTTTCTTTTAGTGATGTAACAACCGTTGATTATTATGAAAAGCACGCGGATCAGATTTGAGTTTCATATATGGTTTTGGTTATACACTAAAATATACACGTGATTCTCAAATCTATAAATGTACCTTTACCAAATCTCACTATGCAATAAAGAAACCATAGCGAATGATAATTGATTAGGGATACATTAAAAACTAAAAAAGAAGATAGCAAAACACGTCTACAACACTGTCACAAACTACAAAGAGACAAGAAAGAAATAAACGTTTGTGGAAGCAGTTCCAATACACAGAGACAATACTCAACTAAACAACCAAAGATAGTAAAGACAAAGAAACTTAGAGCATCATTATAGCTGATACTTGGGTCTCTTTATAGCCCATTTGTGAATATAATACATTTTTTGGGTATCTCTGCAGCCCATATTGTATCAGATTATTGATACAATATGTACAGTGAATATCGCCATGTGTCGTCTTCTCGTTGGTGGAGAAAATTAAGTTTTTTCATTTTCGCGATTTCAGAACGAAACCATAATTCTCTTTGTCGGTGACGGCGATTCGTAAGGGAACCATAGATTCCGATCGCATCTGACATGCGATTTGTCAACCAGATATAGGATCTCCCATTCATCTCCTTTTGTCGGCCTTGTTCATCTGCCTTTTCAATCGCAAAGGTTACAGATGAATCGTCGTTGGTAAGTTGTAGATTCTATTTGTTGATGTTTGAGAAGGGATTGGAAATTTAAATCGACATGGGTATTGATCAATTCTCTTTCTCTCGTGTGCAGGATATGATTTGTACTCTCAATATCAGAAGGAGAAGGGCTTCGGATGTGGTAAGTGTCCTTTAAAAAATTCGACTATGAAACACTGTGATCGTTTGGGTTCTTAGTGCATTTTGTGGTTCATGTAGTTTGTACATTACTCTCTCTCTCTCTCTTTTTGTGTTGATAAGATATCTATTTCCTCATTTGTTAGTTTGATTGCTACAATTGGGTTCTGATTTGTTCAGCTTGTGTGTTGCTCAACCTAAGTTGATACTTGTATGAAGTATTTGAAATTCTGGTGAATTTTGGTATATGTGCATAACAATTGTAGACTGTATCGGTTGAACGAAACTGTAGGAGTCACGATAAAGAGTTGTAAGTTCAATGGTTCACAGTGCTGTTGTGTGATGAGTTCTGCAGTTGCTGGAATAGTTTTGGAATTTGCCTTGTTCGGGATAATTTGAGGTTGCAAGTGTGTGTAGAATCATGTTGTTCTGATTTGGTTTTTGATGTATTCGGTTTAACATTTTTAGGCTACAAAATGAAGGAAATGTGACAAGTGCTTTGCGTATAAGCTTCTTCGGTCTCACCATTGCTGGGTTTGCAGAAGATGTGTCTTGAAGATGGTAGGTAAAAGTGCTTTTGAGGTATCCAATTGCTTAACTCGAATGAGGAAACCTGCAGAGAATGAAAGACTATTGGATTTTTATTCATTAACTGTATTAGCTTTATGTCATAATATTTAGTTTCTGGATTTTAATGTGTTGATGATGTTCTGTTTTAGACAAGTAATTGGCAATCGATTGTTTGGTGTTGATTTGTCTACTGTTTCTTCAACCAGGAATGAGTGATTTTTGTTCCCCTATGATTATGCTTCTTGACGATGAAGCTGATGCTTTTTGGTGTTGATTCGACGGATTGTTCTATGGTTTTTCTGTATCTGCTTTGTTTGATTAGTATAAGGACGAAACTGCAGAAGTTTTTAACGTTTTCTCCACCTAGAGGAACTGCTGGTGCTAGTGGTTTGTTCTCATACTGTTGTTGTGCTTTCGTCACATACTGCTCTTGTGCTATGCTTTTGTATACAAATTTGTGCTTGTGTTGCATTGGTATGTTTTCCTCATAAATTTCTTATATGTTGTTATAGTTTATTACATCCTGATGGAGGAACATAATCTCAATTTTATGATTGTTTCCTTATACTTGAATAGCAATAGAACACAAGTGCATGGAAATTTTTTAGAAAAACTTAACGAGTCTCAAGTATCACCAATGTACCTAAAAAAATTAGTGAGTCTCAGTTACCTATTTACTTTAATGAGATGATATCCACAATTGTATCAGCTATAATGATGCTCTTAGAAGCAGCATCAGAAGCAGAGTAGAGCAAGCAGCTAAGAGTCATAAAACTTGTATTCCAGAATTAAATGGAAGAGTTAAGAGTAGCTGCAAGATTTACCTGGTGAGCAGATTACACAAACGCAAATCAAGATTCCAGAGAACAAACCACCAATGTCTTGAAAACAAAGTACTAATGATAACACAAAATCTTTAAAACAGAATACACTCCAAACTCTAAAGTACATGAAACAAAACTTGAGAAGTTATTATATTGACACTTTTAAATCACAAACAAATCAAGAATTACGGGGTTAATTGTTAATATATCACGTTAAACCAAAGAATCTTTGAAAACAAATAACTTACAAGGGTTCAAAACGGTGAAGAAGTAGAAACAGAACGATAGTTTGAAAACTTTGTGCCTTACTTACACACTAAATTTGGGATAGTTTTGATACAAAAATCAAAAACCCAGAATTATTTCACATTATACATAAATCAAAAATCAAAATCTAGAATCAAACAACAAATAGACAAAACCCAGAATCAAATTATACATAAATCGATACAAAATCAAAAACCCCCAAAAAAATGAAAACCCTAGATTTCATAGAATATGAGAATCAACTCACTAGAGCTAGTACAATCTTCTAGTATGAATTGAATCGAATAGGATAGAGAATCTATCTTTCTAATCCAGTAAAATCGCTTGTAAAAGAAAGAGAATCGTAAGAAAAAAATTTCAGAGCTAGCTGACTTTGATGAAACTTTCTTGTTTTTCATCTTCAGGCTACACATTCAACCAAACTTAGTGCAAATGTTTTTTTTTTTAAATAACTTCCTGCAAATGTTTCCCAAAAATCAAACAAATTCGAAAACTTTGTGTCTTACACACTAAATTTGGGATAGTTTGACAAAATCGATACAAAAATAAAAAACCCAGAATTATTTCACATTATACATAAATCAAAAATCAAAATCTAGAATCAAACAACAAATAGACAAAACCCAGAATCAAATTATACATAAATCGATACAAAATCAAAAACCCAAACAAAAAATGAAAACCCTAGATTTCATAGAATATGAGAATCAACTCACCAGAGCTAGTACAATCTTCTAGTATGAATTGAATCGAATAGGATAGAGAATCTATCTTTCTAATCCAGTAAAATCGCTTGTAAAAGAAAGAGAATCGTAAGAAAAAATTTCAGAGCTAGCTGACTTTGATGAAACTTTCTTGTTTTTCATCTTCAGGCTACAACATTCAACCAAACTTAGTGCAAATGTTTTTTTTTGTAAATAACTTCCTGCAAATGTTTCCCAAAAATCAAACAAATTCGAAAACTTTGTGTCTTACACACTAAATTTGGGATAGTTTGACAAAATCGATACAAAAATCAAAAACCCAGAATTATTTCACATTATACATAAATCAAAAATCAAAATCTAGAATCAAACAACAAATAGACAAAACCCAGAATCAAATTATACATAAATCGATACAAAATCAAAAACCCAAAAAAAAATGAAAACCCTAGATTTCATAGAATATGAGAATCAACTTACCAGAGCTAGTACAATCTTCTAGTATGAATTGAATCGAATAGGATAGAGAATCTATCCTTCTAATCCAGTAAAATCGCTTAGACTTTCCGTTCAATTGTTCATTAACACTAGTACAATTGAGCTAGCTGACTTTGATGAAACTTTCTTGTTTCTCATCTTCAGATTTACGGAGACGGAAGCTTAGGGCCCAATACTAACTTTTTGGGCCGAGGTTTCATCTTCTCTTTAGGACCCAATAAGGTCAACTAACACAAGCAAAAAAAGAATTGGGAAGTGAAATCCACGTCATCGATCCGTGTACTACTTTTAGTGAAGTAACAACCATTGGATCATTAATCAACGGTTGATATGAAAATCACACGGATCGATCTCTGTTTACAACTTGATATATATATATATATACATGTTCATTGGTCTAATGGTTTTATCAATCTCTATTGCTTTCTTTTTCTTCCTACAGGTACCGTCTTCTTCTTCTTGCTCTGGCTAAATTTTAACCTTCGAAGGAATTTCTCTCTTTAGTTTTCCGATTTGCTTAGGAGGTTTCAGCTTATCTCAATTTTCGATTTGTTGCATTTCCCGATTCGCGTTTGCTGTTCGATTTGTTGATTGATAAATCTAGGGTTTCTGTTCATTGAGTCGATTTCTGATGAATCTGTTGTTATCTTGTTCAGATCTATTGGAATTTTGTGAAGAAGAGATGTCAGGAAGAGGAAAGGGATTGGGAAAAGGAGGAGCGAAGAGGCACAGGAAGGTTTTGAGAGATAACATTCAAGGAATCACAAAGCCTGCGATTCGTCGTCTTCTACGAAGAGACGAGAGGTGTTCTCAAGATCTTTCTCGAGAATGTGATTCGTGATGCTGTTACATACACAGAGCACGCGAGGAGGAAGACGGTGACTGCAATGGATGTTGTTTACGCTTTGAAGAGGCAAGGACGTACTCTCTACGGTTTCGGCGGCTGATCGAGATCAAGTTTGGGAATTTCTTGTTTCTGTAATCCGTGTTATCCTATTGATTAGTCTGAAGTAAATCGAGAAGTGTTTTTTAGCTATTGCTTTTGTTTTGTGTCTTGAAATTGGCTATGTTGTAGTTAAGCTTAGAAAATCTAAATAGAAAGTTTGCAATGAACAATTTCATCAATCTCTTTCGTCCCCTACATTTCCTGTAATGTGTCCCTATCAAATCTCACTTCAGAAGCTAAACGAAGCTGGAAATTGATTGTTGTCATATTTTATAAAGCTCGATGTTTTGCTGCAGCTACAGAATGGAACCTATCTTCTTCAATGCATTTTCTAATAAGATAACTCGGATCAGTATTAAGACAACATTTGTAGGTGTTGGTTTGATTATACATAACTATGTGGCGCATAGGAGGAAATAGTGGAACAAGATCATTCTGTTCCGGGTTGTGTTGGAAACCCATGTTAACCAAATAAGAAAGTTGAAACATTTTTGTCGACACAAAATTATCGTATAGAAGAGAATCAATAACCAAAAGGTGAGTTAAGCAACAAAGTGAATTTCAGCTAAAACTAAAACTAAAGAGTCTAATAGTGCTTTAGTTTAGTCTTCTTCTTACTCCGCCTTTTGCTTAGCAGAGGGAATGCGACGTGAGTAGCGGTAGCCACTGGTACACCTTCCTACAAACTTGAGAACTTCATCTATCAGAATCACTGGAAGCGATACCGCCAATACCAGCAGCCACTCGTTCAAGCTCAACGGCACTATTCCGAACACTTGTGCCAAGAATGGAACATATAGTATCACAAAATGGAGCCCAAATGAGACCGCCATTGCCAGGAGCAGCCACGGGTTCACCCACGGTGGCATCGTCACAAGGCTGCCGTCTTCTGAGAGTGCATTCAAGGAATTGAACATTTCAATGGCCACCAACACCGAGAGGGAAAGTGTGGATGCTTTGAGTCGAATGAGAAAGTCTGAGAGCCTTTTGTGAAAGGAGAGATTTTGAAGCCTTCCCATGAAGAGCATTGGTCCCAATGAGCCAGCTGTGAATAGCTCACAAGGCTGTGACCGTCTTGGCTCAAGTCTATGCCCATGAAGCTGCTGTGTGTGAACCATATGATGAATACTCCCACTGTTGCTACTCCTACATACATACCAATCACCTGAAGGTAGGTACCCATAATAGTCAAGAGTTAGAAAAAGCCCCAGAAGATGAATAAGAAGACAAAGAAGTGATAAGTGAGTCAGGAAATTACCATATAACGGAAGAGGATCCAGGGGGTGATAAGTGAGTCATCGCTTCTGCGTGGAGGCTTCTTCATAATATCTTTGTCAGGGGGATTGAATCCCAACGCCGTAGCTGGAGGACCGTCAGTTACTAGATTCACCCACAGAAGCTGAACTGGGATCATGCCTTCTGGAATTCCAAGAGCAGCTGTCAAGAATATCGATGCAACCTCGCCAATGTTGGAAGAGATCATGTACCTTTTATTCACAATCACCATGATCAGATATATAGAATAAACATAATATCTATAATTCAAGCCACCAATATGAGGAGCTCTATATATGGAAGACTCACCTAATGAAAGCCTTCATGTTGTTATAGATGGACCTGCCTTCCCCAACAGCTGCAACAATAGTGCTGAAATTATCATCTGCTAACACCATGTCAGCTGCCTCCTTTGCTACCTGCAAAAATTCCATTAATGATAGGTTTAGAAAATTGACAGAGCTATTATCGTCCCATTGTTACAGATGAGAGATGGGGAATGAGTGACAAATACCTCTGTGCCAGAGATGCCCATAGCCACACCTATATCAGCCAACTTCAGTGCAGGAGCATCATTGACTCCATCTCCAGTCATGGCAACCACTTCTCCATCTTCTTTGAGTAACCTGACAATCTCTTGTTTGTGTTTTGGTTCAGCCCTCGAGAACAAGAGCCCTCCAGTTTGTCTTAGATGATTCTTCTGATCTTGAACATCCATAAATTCTTTTCCTGTCAAGCTTCTTGAAGAGATATCTTCATCTGCTTCAAATACTCCAATTTCACGGCAGATCGCTTCCGCTGTGCTCTTGTTGTCTCCAGTAATGACCATAACTCGGATACCTGCTGTTCTACAGTCTGCAATCGCTTGACGCACTTCTTTCCTCGGAGGATCCTTCAGTCATCGAAAAGGTAGAATATGAGTATATCACACAATAGAGGAAAAAAAGAGAACAGAACTTATCATGGTTAACACAACTTACCCTTAAACCAACAAATCCAACAAATACTAGATTGGACTCAATAGAAGAATAATTGGATGGGTTGAGAAGTTGCTGGTGAGCAGGATGGTCTTCATTGCCATCATAAGTGGCAAAATCTGATGGAACATCTGAGTATGCAAATCCGAGACATCTTAATGCACTCAGAGACATATCACGTAGGCTTTGTAAAATAAGATCCCTCGAGTATTGGTCAAGTTCTTGAGTGGAGCCATCAAGTAACTGAATACGAGTACTCCTTTCCAATAAGTTTTCTACAGCACCCTGCAAAATTTCAACATCGGTCTTTGAGGTGCTGAAAAAAGAGGGAACAAAGGTTTTCTTGACTAATACCATGCAACCATGATCGATGAAGATGATGATCTTCTAGTAATCTGTTTTTAGGATTGCTAAGATTGGTGTTGGAGCTTGAGCTGTTTCCCATGGGTTAAGGGAAGAGACAAGAAAGAGAGACAGATGCTACTCTGATGTTCTGGTTAATCAGATTTTGTTACATCACTTGTTAAAAATGAAAACGAAGTTTCGGTGGAAATGAGCTAAATTTAGCCAAAAGAGAAAAGGTCTTCCGAATTTCACTCAAGGAGCATGACCATATGAATCAGTACTACAACTGCAAAATCATGTGTTCTCTCACATTCACATTAAACTAGCTCTCAATACAATCCATAATCAAGTCGAAAATTTCGATATCCAACAAAATTGGTGCAGTGGTGTTTGTAACCATATCAGTGCCTCGTCTGCGAAAAAAATGAACAATACATTGTTTGAAACACAATAGAGACTCCTGAAGTAATCACTGATAAAAAAAGAATGATTTATATACCTTTCTTCTCTTGGAGTTTCCTCCTCCCCTTTTACGGCTACATCTTGCTGGCTGATCACCATCTTTATCAAAGAACTTGAAATCTTCGAAGAAATTCTCGGTTAGTCCTTGCAACCTGATTCATGTTAAACATGAGTGCTTACTAACATCAAGATCAATAAAAACATCAGATACTTCAGTTTCCAACCAAAGCAAAAGCATACCCGCTTTGTGATTGTAGCCTCTTCTCTCTCTTCTTGTCCTCCTTCGTGCGCGGTGCCCGGGTAAAGAGTTCTTCTTCTACCTTTTGTTGTCTTTCATACCGTGCTAATAAATTCTTCTGTTCCCTGCTCTCAGCCCCGACATAGTCTCTAATCTGTTTTATATTCATTCACACATTGAGTTCAAACATCAAATTAAAATCGCTACTCGTATCAACTGCAAACTAATTTCCTTCCAACCCACCTCTTCAGGCTTTTCCTCGAGGTCGTCCAAGATATCTTTTATGTATGTATCTCCAGTGGCTCGCCTTAAAAAGTATTTCTCTTTTCTCGCAGCATCTCTTTCCTGTTTTGACGTCTTATCCTCCATAGACATAGGAGCAAATTTCGGTGGTCGATAAACATCATCCTACATTTGCACAAGACAAAAGGTTAATGGAAAAGAACATACAGCATATTTCTTCTGAAGTGCAAGGGGATAATAAGGTTTACCTCTAGTTTATGCTGAGTTTGTTCAGCAAGGAAGTCTGGTTTCGGCTTATAATTTGAAAGATCTTCAGATTTCTGGGCTGCACCCAATTCCTTTCCCTCAGAATTAGCTTCTTCAGCTACAGAGCTACCAGCTGTAGTGAGCTTCTGAATTTGGTACTGAAGTTTTTTGTCTATGGGACGAATCTACCAAAATAAAAACGAGGCAAACTATTACTCTGTGTCTTGTAGGCCAGTATTAAGCAGGAAAAAGATAAAGATGCAAACCTTTTCCAGAAACATTCGTATCTCTACAAGGCTCCTTACAACAGGATGGCCATCGATAGAGAAACCTTTTGCTTTCCTTAGCAGATAATATACGATACACTGGCAATAACTTAAGAGTAACAGATGCTTGGCCTCGAGATAACTCATACCATCTGTTGTCGGTAAACTGTCTGCTTTTACCTATGATTAGCAAAAATAAGAAAGTCAGGATGTCGTGAAACATGAATTACCGCGAAACACATTGTGTTTATAGTTTGGTTAAATCCTAAAGGGGAAGCAAACATTGATCTTTAACATAAAGTCATCAATTCTTTTTATACCAAATTGAAACGGGACAAAAACGATGTCAATAACGCAGAATCCAATAAGTAATTTCAGATGCAATAATAAAAGACTTGCTACCTTTGCAGTGAGAGCCTCCACTTTGCTCCTAACACCATCTAGGCCTTCCTTCATTTCTCTCAACACGGATGCTAGCTGCGGAGTTTCCCTGAGACCGTCACAATCATATCACACAATCATATCACAAGGCCAGTTAAAAACGTGAGGTCATATTTAAACAGACAAGTTCTTTCGTTTGTGTGTGAGAAATTGAAATGATTCATTGCTTAATCAAGCTATTTTATTTTCTAGCTAAAACAGTAAACTGTCTTTGAAATGTTCTTTATGATGGGATAAGCATATCACTCACGTCTTAATTCTTCTGACAAGGCCTGGGTTTGTGATCTCCTCCATGATTCTTGTTTAGAACTAGACAGAAGATAAGCCTGCAAATAAAATAAAACGAGCCTAAATGTTCAGAGACTAACCCTTGAATACCAAATCAAAATCCTCACATAAACTGATAAACTAAACTATAGTACTGAGTAAGAAAACAATCAAATTCTTGTTAGATAAAGATTCGGCAAAGAGCACGAAGTTAAATATTTATCTTCAAGACATACACCAAATCATATAGAGAGATCCAATAAGGTATGCATCTTTGTCTTTCTCGAATCTCTATTGAATTCAAGCAACCAAAGAACAAAAGAGATACGAAGAACAAAGAACTCACCGGAGACAGTGAACTTGACGGAGTAAGGAAAGGTTACCGGCACAAAGAGAGAGGCGAGAAAGGTTTACGGCGACCAGGTTCTTTTTGGGCCAATACTAACTTTGATAATACATATGAGCCTATTATTGGCCCGTTATTTAAGGCCCATAATTGCGGTTGGGTAATATTTGGAATACTATCTTCGACGCTAAATCAGTTTTCGACAAGTTGTTTACTTCGTAATCAAAGGGGGAACCGAACCAAGACAAACGTGTTCATAGGCAGAGAAGTTGGATTATGCTTAAAGACAAAAGCTCTGAATCAACTGACCAACATATGTAGTGTTTTTGAAAGAAACATCAACCAAGCATGGGTTTACAGAAATTTGCATAGCTATAGAACAAAAAGTTTCTTCTACTGCCAGACACAACAGTCATAATCATTGGACAAGTTCCAAAGGGCAAATACCGTCTCCTTCAGCTTCTTGAATACTAAGTGTTACTTCTTACTCCCAAAAACTAGAAAACCTCTCTGCGAACGAGTTTATGTTGCCAAAAGAAGCGTAGTGGGTCACATGGAATTTACCATTCTCTTCATCTCAGCTGATCTTCTAGGATCAGGTTCGTCAATCGCTCTCTCTGTTAGCACGTGCTTTATGCGGCACATTGATCTCCTCACCTATATTTAGAAGCAGGCAAAGTTGACATTCATAAATAATAATCTCCATATGGTAATGAAGAACATGGCGTATATGTTTTCGGAAAATGTGAATTGAGAGCCAAAGCCAGTTTTGTAATACCTTTGGAATACGTTCAGGGTTTGGAAACATCATGTTCTGAGCCTGAAGCATCTGACGCTGAGTCATCAACATGTTTTTCTCTTTCAAAAGAACATACCACAGCTTCTGAAGATCATCCCATGACTTGAGACGCAGTTCCGAAGCTTTCCATCCTCGACCTAACACCCATATGATTACAAAACGTTCCTAAAATCCATTAACCAAAGAAACAGTTCCCAAATATTCCATGACATAGAGTGACAATAGTAAAAAAAAGAAGCCGTAACGATTTCGAATGCTTAGAAGCAATTAGTTACAGAATAAGCACATTATAAACGATGAACAGATTTCATTACAATCCTAAACCACAGTGACTTTCCTACTTCTTCACTCAGTACATTCTATGACCAATTTACAAATACCTAAGGAACTGATATGTGAAAAACTAGCATCTAAGCATAGAAATGAAATCCTCCAAATACTTTGTAAGATCAGAAAACACATCACATTTGCTAATTTCAGAGTATAATAAACATAAAACATTAATCAATCTAAACACAACAAAACTCTCTCAAATGAAATGACATAAGAAACGCACCGTAGACAACAGGTTTATCTTCGTCTTGACTTCTATCAAACTCGAAAAACTCTTCAAGAGGGTTTTTAGCAGTCCGAATCGTCGAAGCAGCAGCTGCTGCAGTAGTAGTAGACTCCGATCTAGCTGATGCAGCAACCAAGAGTCTCCTCCCGAAAAATCTCGTAAGAAACATGGTAACAACACTTCCTGCAAAGTTGCAATTACACAATCCAAACAACAATCAGAAGAGATAAGAACTCAAATGGTAAACAATTGATGAAGTTGTAAACAAACAAAAAAGTAACGATTCGTCTCATATCAGAAGAGATAAGAAATTTACGGAGACAGAAATTTAGGGACCAATTATAACTATTTGGGCCTAGCTTTCATTTTCAATTATTGGCCCAATAAGGTCAACACCTAGAGAAACACAGTTGTAAAAACCGTTGGATCATTCATCAACGGTTGATATGAAAAGCACGCGGATCGATCTCTGTTCATAACTTTTGCGTTATAGATCCTCTCCGGAATTTTTGTAATACTTCACTCTAACAAAATCATTATCTAAAATCACCGCAAAACAAATTACGAAGGAAGATTCGATCGACGAATCTGTAGAGAGAATAATCAGTTCTTTCACTGACTATACGATTCAAAACATAGATCTGAATCAAGAGAAGGATTACAAAATGGTACGAGAATTAAGGAATCGAGGAGAAGAAAGAGTTTGGAGATTCGTGAGCTTACCAAAGGAATCTGGGAGCGAGAGAGAGAGAGAGAAAGGAAATTCCCGCTGCAAGTAATCGCAGTGACGTCTCTGTGATAGAATTTTGTTAATTAAACCGGTTTGATTCATTCAAACAAGGAAGCTATTATTGAAAGCCCAAGTGTCAATGTACCGTAATTAACCCAGAAAGAAAGAAAAACTTTTAGTTAAAGAATCAACGAAATGTAACAACGTACGAAAGCGACCAAAGCTCTCTAGAGACAGTTCGCGAAAGCTAAACAGTAATGAAGACAATGGATAATGCGAAAGTAAGCAGTAAAGAAGAGAGATGGAGGAAGAGGCAACGAACCTAAAGAGGTGAAGGAGCTGTAAAAACCTTGCAATTTTGCAGCCGCAGACACTTTTATTGTGCAAGTCATTATGAGAGTGATAAAGAGAAGACGAAACCCTAGTTTTATTGGGCCTTTAACATTTATAATGGGCCTTTTAATAATTTAAAGCCCGAATCACACTACATAATCACTATTTTAGTGTCAGTGTTGTTAATCACTAGTATACATTTGTTACAATTTTTATGTCACTAGTATACATTTCTCTCTCGTCTATAAAACAATCTTTGAGTTCAATAAAACTAGAAAAATAAATGAAGATTAACATTTAACATGTGTTGAAATTTGATCACAACAAACACAGAAGAAGTCTATTCAGTTAAATAGAGAAAGATGCAAGCTAGTGCAGAAGACCGCTTTACCTTCAAAGCTGCCTCAGTAGGCATGCCCCTGGAAACAAACTGTTGGTCAGATTGCTCGACACTAGCATCGTTGCAAATGGCAGCAACTTTTGCAATCATCTGAAGATTTGCATCAATCCGACCCATTGGCCAATCTTCAATCTTTCCATCTCGAGGATCAAATGAGGTCCCCTCAACATTGAAAGATCGAAGGGTTCCAATCCTAGAACCCATAGCAACAAGCTTTGAAACAGCCATCTGGTTGGTTGTCAGAGTTCCAGTTTTATCGGAGCAAATTACGGTTGTGCAACCAAGAGTCTCCACACTGGGCAACTTCCTAACCAAAGCATTCTTCTGAGCCATCTTCCGTGTGCCAAGAGCCAAACATGTGGTAATAACTGCTGGCAAACCTTCTGGAATTGCAGCAACCGCCAATGCTACAGCAATCTCAAAGTAATATGTGCACTTCTCAAAGGAGAACTTAAAGTTTCTGGGCCAACCATCAACATACTCCCAGGACAGAAAGTACTTGACATTAATGAGCCACACTAAGGCACAAATTAACCCAATGATCATTGTCAGAGCTTCTCCGAATTCATTAAGTTTCTTCTTCAGAGGGGTATCTTCCTCGTGTTGTGCAGCTTCCTGAATCTGAGAGTGCACCCTTCCAATTTCAGTACCCATCCCAGTGGCTACAACTAAGCATATGCAGTTCCCATTCACGACGGTAGTTCCTGCAAACACCATGCATTTCTTTCCTTGAATATCAGCATTCACATCCACAGGCTTGGTGGTTTTGCTCACTGCTTCACTCTCTCCTGTTAAAGACCCTTGCTCGACTCTCAAGGTTGAGCTGATCAAAGCCACCACACGCATATCAGCAGGCACCTTATCACCAACCCTGAGTTCCACAATGTCACCAGGAACAAGCTCCTTAGCAGGCAAACTCGACACCTTATGCCCATCACGAACAACAGTAGCTTGCTGAGACTGTATCTCCTTCAAAGTTTCCAACGCCTTCTCGGCATTAGTCTCTTGCCAAATCCCAACAATGGCATTAACAATCAAGATCAAGAAAATCACAAGCGGCTCAACAAACGCAGTAATCCCCATCTCGCCTCCTTCTTCGCCATCAAAGAACGCCAAAACAAACGAAATAACAGCAGCGGCTAAAAGAATCCTCACCAATGTATCATTAAACTGCTCCAAAATCAACTTCAAAATCGATGTACCCTCAGGCTTCTCTAACTCATTCAATCCATAGATCTCATGACGCTTCAACACCTCATCAGTAGTTAAACCTTTCTCACAACTCACACCAAACTTCTCTTCACATTCCACAACATCTTTACCCCAAGCAGGAAATGTATCTAACTTCAACGATTCCGTTCTCTTATTCCCACAATCTTCACCTCCTTTCCCCATTTCCACTGCCAAATAAATCAAAATCATTCAAATCTCATACTCTAAGTTACACTATACGAAAACAGAGATCGAGATTGCGACTCAACAAAATCAGATTTGAAGTGTCTTCGTCAAGAAACTCATGCACACAGAACAAAAAAAAACAAAGAGAATCCAAAATTCGAGAAGCCGCATAAAAACAACAGAGAGATCAACGTCAAGCTAACATATACAATTCCAAGGTTTCTAATACAACAGACTACGAGATCGGAAAACTCACCGGAATCGGAGTAAACGAAATCTCCGATGTAGAAATCGCACGCTTCTCTCTCTTCTCCAGATACTTCTCTTCTTCTACGGAACAATCTTTACATATATAAAAAAAAGTTGTATCTATCTATTTAATTATATTAGTTTATTTATTATTCTTTTAGAATTTAAGAGCATGATTATAGCTGATTTTGTTGAGTATCAGAGCATCCACAACCAAGAGCTTGGTGTGGATCTCATTCATTTAAATAGTGATTAATTTAAGTATTGTTTTAGTGATTGAGACTCATTAAAAAAATTGTAATTTTTGGTTGATTAACCATGATACTCATGTATCAAAAAATAAAAAGGTAACCTGAATCTGCACTCACATACACACAATACAAATGGTAGATCAATCTCTTGGTCCAAAAGCAATTGCAAAAGCTTTCATTAAAGTTTACTTGACACAAAACCAGAGTGACTCCATCCAGCTCCGGCTTGAATTATGACTTAGTCGTTGAAGAAGGATACTGATTTTGGCAAACCAGTTTTGAGGATGTCTCCATGTCCTAATCTTATCATTACTCCAACGAATTTAGAGTAATGTATCATCCTTTCTTGTAATCTCTGTACACAGGTGTGAGACCAAGAAACTGTCTAATTATTGACCCAGTGTTATGGAATTCTACTATCCAAGAACATGAAGAACATATACAGAGATTGCACAGTATTGAGGAGACAATAACACGTACCCATGAAGAAGAGTTAAGATCTTCCTACAAACTTCCTAACACCATCGCATTCCATTACGCCAACAGAATCGCCTCACATCCTGGATACATAAACAACATAAAACAAGTTAAAAATGTTGCCAATTGCAATCCACAACGCCAACAAAATTGCAGATCATCCAAATTTTAGCTTTCGGAACCCAATTGCAACAATCAAAACGAACAAAAGAACGCCTCATTAGAGAACGAGAAACTAATGTACAATCTACATGAACCACAAAATACACTAGGAACCCTTCTGATCAAAATGTTTCATAGTCGAATGTGGTAAGAACACTTACCACTTCCGAAGCCCTCATTCTGAGCTTGAGAGCACAGATCATATCCTGCACAGGAGAGAGAGAATTGATCAATAGAAATCGATGTAAACAATTAATCGGTTCTCAAACATCGACGAATAGAATCTACAACTTACCGACTGTGATTCATCTGTAATCTTTGCGATCGGAGAGGCAAACGACCGACGACGACGACGAGAATGAAAAGAAGTGAAGATCCTAGATATTCTAGACAAATTGCATGTCAGATGCGATCTGAATCTAGGGTTCTAAAACGGCGGTTTATGGAGAAGGTGAGAGAGATGGAAAAATCAGTGATGTTGATGGAGAGAAGTAGATCAACATCGATGATGAACATCAACGAAAACGATTTTCTTAGTCGACAATCGCCAGAAAGATAGAACGAGAGAGAGAAAGTTCTGTTTGGCCAAAGTGAAAAAAAAAAATCTTTTCAGATACCCCAAAAAAATCACGTGCCGACACGTGTAGAGTTGAGAGTCTCAAATATCTCCGTATATTGAGACGAATGGAAAAGCACCGAAATTTCGTTTTTTTATTATTTTTAATCAAATGAAACATGCAGGGTTTTACGGTTAATGATGCTCTCAGTAGCCCAATTTCAAATAAAATACAATATTTGGGTATCTGCAAAGCCCATTTTGTATCAGTTTGTTGATACAAAATCAACAGTAGATCTTGCCACGTGTCGACGCCGCGTGCAACGCAAAAATTAAGTTTGGGGTAACCCAAGTCATTTGCGCGTTTTGTTTCGAGAACCATCTTTCTCTCTCTGCGATGGCGACGGCGATGGCGATGACGAATCAAATCATTTCTTCGAAACGGTTTGATTCTCGTTGCTTCGCTTTGCTTGTTCTTCGATTCTATTCTCTCTGGTTGTTTTCTGATTCGATTTTCTCTCGTTTTTGTTTGTTTCGATCTCTCTGGTTCTTATTCGATTCGATTTTTTCTGGTTTTTGTTCGATTCGATTCTCTCTGGTTTTTGTTCGATTCGATTCTCTCTGGTTCTTATTCGATTTGATTATCTCTGCTTCTTCTTCGATTCTCTCTAAATCAATCTATGAACCCTATTTACCATTTCCATGTCGATTCGTCTAGGTTTAGAGAAATCGATCTATGAACCCGTTTAGTATTTGCATGTCGATTCGTCTAGGTTCAGAGAAATCAAAGAATGAACCCTAGTTTGTATTTGCTTGTGGATTCATCTAGGTCCATATCAATCGATCCGGTTCCAATCTATGAAGCCTCTGTCGATTCATCTATCTTCAGAAAACTTGATCCAAAGCCGATGTATGATTCAAGCCTCCTTCTGTCTCCATAACAGATAAGTTTTGTTCTGTCGATTGTTTCGAATTCATGTTTGTATTGTTTGGTTCTAACTGTTTTGATTGTGTATGTGTTCTTCAGATGACGAGTTGGATGGTAGACTTGGTAAAAGAAGGTAACAGTCAACATGAAGGTGAACAAGAAAGGTATATCCATTTGCCCATCGTCTTTGATATTTTGTCTTTCTTTCATTGTTTGTATGATTGTGTCTTGATGATTAAGTGTAGAATACAATGTTATTGTGTGATTGTTTCACTAGTTTCTACCCACTCATATTGGTTTTCATTGATTTATGATTTTTTAAGAGAATAAAATTGGTTCCTTATTTGTGATTAGCGATCTACTGAGAGACATTTCACTAGAAATGTACTGGAATTAGGTTCGATCTTGATATGTTCTTGTGTATGATGTAAGTAAAGGATAAGACTTGTGAAGTAATTTTTTTTAAAAATGAACTAAAATGAACAAACTTGATATATTTAGTGATTTGATGTTGTGCATGATGTAAGTAACTGTGTGTAGTAAATGAAGAAAATGAACAAACTTGATATATTCTGTGTCTGATTTCATCTTCTGTAATTTATTACTTTAGTTGTTTTGCTCTACTACTAGAGTAGGATAAGTAAATGCGGTTGTTCCATCAAAGTGTCTTTGCTTGTTTCTGTAATGAGGTGTGATTACAGGTGAGTGTTGTTGGTTGTGTCATTAATTTTTAGTTTGCTCTAGACCTACTGTTAGTTAACTACAAGTTGTTCTTTATTTGTTTTTCATTAAAACACCTCAACTCAGTTACAAAAGTGAACTAAACTTTAAAAACTCAAAACACTTTAGCTAAAATAAACTTAATGGTAATTAATGGCGATGGAGACATTTGGTAGTTAAGCTGCTGAGTTGAAGTACCAAACCTAACCCCAAATGAACAAACAACTTGGTCATTTACTGAGTTGTTTGTTTATAACCAAACCATCTTAGCTCATCTGAAAACATATTTTCCTGTTTAATTCCTTCTGTTTTAACCAAAATGAATCTGGATTTTACCAATTCAATGAGGTGCTCTCAAACTCAGAACCCTAACACATTAAGCTTCACCGACCTCTTAAACACCCAAGATGAGATAATCTCTCCAGGAACCTTTTACCAAACACCATCCCCTCTTTACCAAACACAATCTCCTTCTAACCAAACACCTTCTTCTTCTAATCCACCTTCTTCATCTAAACGAAAGAAACCTTTGGTTAGATGGAAAATCCATGAAGAGAAAGCACTTGTATGTGCTTGGTTAAACACGTCTAAGGATCCTATAGTTAGTACTGACCAGAAAGGAGGTACATTTTGGGAAAGAGTTGCAGCAGGTTATGCTGCAAACCCTGAAGTAAGTGGGAAGAGATCTATGAATGTTTGTAAGCAGAAGTGGACAAAAATGAGTGAGATGGTTAGCAAGTTTAATGGCTGCCATCAGTGTCTCAAGCGTACGTACCACAGTGGATGGAATGACAAATCATATATAGACGCTGCTAATGAGATGTACTATGCTGATCAACAGCAGAAGTTCACCTTGGAGCATATTTGGGAACTCCTAAAAGACGAACAGAAATGGTGTACTTTGATCACTGAGAACTCCAAAAGAAGTAAGGCAGCTGACTCCACCACCTCTGACATGGTCTTTAATGTGGAGGAGCACACAAAAGATAGGCCTTCGGGTGTTAAGGCTGCCAAGATGGAAGAGAAGAAGAAAGGTAAGGGGAAGAGTGATGAACCAAAGGGGAGTGCTAGCACCTTAAAGGTGCTTGAATCGATGTGGAAGGTAAAGAAGGAAGAAATGGAAACTAAAGAAAGGCTCTCAAGGCAGAAACTACTTGAGTGTCTCATTACCAAAGTTGAACCACTATCAGAAGGGGAACTCAATCTGAAGAACAAGCTACTGGCTGAGATGTTTAATGACCAAGGTAATCTTATTCTGCCTTTGTTTCTTGTTTTAGTTTAACTTGTTTCTTGTTTCTTGTTTCTTGTTTCAGTGATACTTGTTTCAGTTTTACTTGTTTCTTGTTTGTTTTACTTGCTTGTTAATGTTTGTAATATTTGGTTTAATGTAGTTGTTGTTTGTTGTTTTTTGTTTTGCAAGAGCTGCAGAGAAAGAGGCGTAGAGTTGAAGTGAGAGTTCTTGTCTGTTTTCTTCACAAGAAGCATAGTGTGCATGGTAAACCTTGTCCGTTTCCTTCACAAGGTCCTTGTCTTTTGTCGGTTGTCTTCACAAGTATAATAGGTTGTAATGTTTGTGGTTGTAATATTTTCGCACATGGTTTGTGCTTGTAATGTAATTGGAACAAGTTGTGGTTGTAGTATGTTTGTCTTTTTATTGTAATATAGTTTTTGCTTGTAATATAAATGTGAACTTATGTTGTTTTCTAAATGTAGTATTCGAGTTTCTTGTTTATCACAAAAACTTTGTCACAAACTCTCTTTCTTTTTTCATAATCTCACCAAATCTCTTCTTTATCATATACTCTCACAAAAGCTTTCTCACCAAATTTCTTCTTTATCACAAATTTCACAAAACGTTTTTCACAAACTCTCTTGTTTATCACAAAATAAACAAAATCTTTATCACAATTGTCTTTGTATGAAAAAAACGTGGACAATTTTTTTTTCACAATTTCTTGTTTTTATCACAAATCTCACAAACTATTCATCACAAAACTTGTTCCTTATCCAAACAACCTATTTCTCACAAATTTGTCAAAAACTCATTTTTTCTCACAAACCTCAATTTATCTCTTCATATTTTGATTTACAATTTTTTCTCTAAATCACCAAACAAAAGAAAACCATGTCTTCTTTCCCAAACGATGATCCTAATTTTTATCAAAATTACGAGAATTATGAACAAATTTGGGAAGAAACTTTCGATCAAGTTTTTGATCAAGGCTATGAAGAATGTATACAAGAGGTACTTCAACAAGAAACATCAAAAAAAAAAAAAAGACGAGTACCTATCGAAAGAAGACGCGAGGATGGCGAAATTCAACTATGGAATGATTATTTCAGTGACCATCCAGTTTATCCGGCTGATAAATTCCGACGACGTTTTAGAATGAACAAACCATTGTTCTTGCGTATTGTTAATAGATTCGCCAATGAGGTCCCATACTTTGTACAAAGAGTAGATGCTACCGGAAGGCCTGGTCATTCTGCTCTACAAAAATGTACAGTCGCGATTCGAAGATTAGCATATGGTCTGTCAGCTGATGTGATGGATGAATACCTCCGGATCGGTGAAACAACTGCCGGCAAATGCTTAGATTATTTTGTGGATGGAGTTATAACTTTATTCGAATATGAGTACCTGAGAAGGCCAACAGTAGAAGATCTCCAACGATTGCTGGAAAATGGAGCGAGTCGGGGATTTCCCGGCATGGTGGGAAGCATTGATTGTATGCATTGGCAGTGGAAGAATTGTCCGACGGCATGGAAAGGACAATATTCACGAGGACATGGAAAACCCACAGTCGTGCTAGAAGCAGTGGCTTCACAAGATCTCTGGATTTGGCACGCATTTTTTGGACTTCCAGGTACTCTTAACGATATCAATGTTCTTGAGCGCTCACCAGTGTTCGATGATATATTAGAAGGTCGAGCTCCAGAGGTCAACTACACTGTTAATGGTCACCAATACAATATGGCGTACTATCTCACAGATGGTATCTATCCGAAATGGGCAACTTTCATCCAATCGATTTCTCAGCCCCAGGGTCCAAAAACTTCATTGTTTGCTACTCGTCAAGAAGGTGTCAGAAAAGATGTCGAGCGTGCTTTTGGAGTGTTGCAAGCTCGATTCGCAATTATCAAAAACCCAGCTCTTAGTTGGGATAAGGTCAAAATAGGGAAGATAATGAAAGCATGTATCATATTGCACAATATGATAGTAGAAGACGAACGGGACCAAGAGATTCCGACGAATCCTCTAGAATTCACACAAGAAGAAGGAAGCTCGACTTCACAAATAAACTACGCGTTTGCTAGAACAACATCCACAGTTGCGAATAATATGCTGGCGAATCGAGCTCGGGTTCGTGAGAAAAAAATGCAACTACAATTGAAAGCTGATTTGGTCGAGCATATTTGGCATAAATTTAGCACAGCTGGACAATAAACCGAGTTAAGAAGTTCCATCATCATTTTTTTTTATGTTTTATTTTACCTTTTTTGTCTTTTACTATATGCGATTTTACGTTTTTTTTTTACGATGTGTAATTCACCTTTCCGAGGTTATGAATCATAATAAATTTGTGTTTGTATTTTTATAAAATATTTTTATTTATCTATACTAATTTGATTATTCTTTAATTTTTTTTTTCTAAAAAAAAAATTCATAAATATAAATTAGTTTTTAAATTATATCCTAAGTATCACCAATAAACATTGAAAAACTACAAGTATCAGATTCAGTATCAATTAGCATAATTAATACTAAAATAAGTCTAATGATACTCTAATTAGATCACCTATAATCATGCTCTAATATCGTATCGCAGTGAAAATGACGTTTAAAAGATTTTTCTCTGTTTTAATTTATAAGATGTTTTACTAATTTCTATACAAGTTTTAATATGAACTGATATTTTTAACCTTTTAAATTCTATAGTCTTTTACATGATTGGTTGAATCATGATTTTAATTAATTACTAAATGAGATTTTGATTATAAAAATGTTTTCTTAATTCCCGCGCATTCAACCAAAACATCATATAAAATAAAACGGAGGCAATATTTTTTGTTTGGGTTTAAACTTTTGATAATTATGATTCACACAAAGTAGTTTGTTTTCCTCGTAATAGAATATGCAATACGTATCATACAGAGCTGGACAAATTATCTGTTAGATTTGCCCCGATCCGAGATATCCGTTAGAATACTTAATGCGTGACAATTAAACTTTTTAAATACATTTGGAGAATATATTTATAGTAATATATAGGTAGATACTAGCTTTTTATTTAAATATATATTTTTTTTTTTTTTAAAACATATGTTTCATCATTTTAATCTTGTACTTTTTATTTTTCTTTAGTTGTGTGGAACAAAATTAAGTAATCTAATATATTTATTTACTAGTTAGTTTAAATATTATACTAAAATGATGTTTTGTTTTTAAATAGTGTTTTTTAATTTATTTTGGTTTAAAACGGATATCCGCAAATATCCGATTATCCGCAAATATCCGGAAAAAATCCGAATATCCAAATTTTTTTAAAGCAAAGCAAATCAAAAAATTAGATATCCGTCACAAACAAAACGAATCACAAATACTTTAATTTTTTCGGACATCCGTTTCGTGCCCACCCCTAATGTCATGTTTTAACATTGGGAACAATTAAAAGATAATGGAGAAGCGTCAAAACGAACATTAGGCATTTTCCTTACTCTTATATTGATGCTCGATGCATAAGCATCAATAATGTTTCTATATTATATAGAACACCGTTGTTGCTTTTTGTTGACGCTTTTAATTTGTTGAAACTTTATGATTCGTTCATTATAATTTTATTATTCTTTACTCTAACTCTATTGTTACACTACAAGTTCTTTGATGTAAACATAAATTAGTTATTGGAAAGTATTTCAAACTTGGAAGTCCTTAGAGGAAAAATCTATAACATTCCGGTGCTAGGTTTCCATATCAGCCGATAGAGTTTATAAAAAAAAATGGACAAAAGAACATTAAACATATATCCTATTTGAAAATATTTATATTATTATCTTATTATATAAATGAGAGTTTGTCAAAATTGTAACTCACGAGATCATGACATGTGTCTATTATCGATCGAGATGATGACACGTGTTAAAATCAAGTAATTAGAAAATTAAAGATATCATTATGTTAAACCAATAAAATAAAGACATATTAATATTTTTTTATTGTTTCATTAACATATTTCTAAAAACTAAACCAAAATTTTATGTAAGTCATAAAAAAAGCAAAAATATAAATACCAAGAGTTTGTCAAAATTGTAACTTACGAGATCATGACATGTGTCTATTATCGATCCAGATGATTACACGTGTTAAAATCAAGCAATTAGAAAATTAAAGATATCATTATGTTAAACCAATAAAATAAAGACACATTAACTTTTTTTTTATTGTTTCATTAACATATTTCTAAAAACCAAACCAAATTTTATATAAGTCATAAAAAAAACAAAATATAAATACCATTATGTTAACAAAATAAATGTTACATCACAAAAATGAAATTTTATATATAAAAACAAAATAAGTGTTAAACCATAAATTATTTTAAAAGGAAAAGTAAACATACATTTAGTCTTATAAATGTTAAACCATAAATTATTTAAAAAGGAAAAGTAAACATACGTTCAACCTTCCAAAAAATTTATTACTTCAAAAAAGGCAAATCCCAAAACTATATGATAACACACACCTCCCACAATTTAACATACACCTAAAATCCTCAAATTTGTTTGAATACCACCTCCACAAATCAGTCAAAACTATTTAATTTTCGATTAATTAGCTCGAAATCGTGTTTACCATCGAAGTATTGCATGTATTCTTCGAAAGTGTGAAGGTAAAAATCTTAAAGCAAATAAATCACTTATGGGAATGGAAGTTCTTCTACTTGATAGAGGTTAGTATATATCAATTATATCAAATTTTAAGTTCTTCAACTTATTCAACACTTACCATACCTTCTTGATGTTGTAAAAAAGAAATTTATTAACTTAACATAAAAAAGAAAATTTACAAAATAGAATAGTAATATATTATAATTTTATTTTTTACCAACTTTTTAAAAATAATTGATGTTTATTTATAAAATAGACCCAATTTCAAAGTATGTAAGATTTCAAATATGATTTAAAACCTTGTCATTCATTTAGATGAATTATTTTTATAACTTTTTTGAAGATTTAAACTCATTATTGATTTTCTTACTCACGTAATTTATGACTATTTTAACATGATTTTAATTTAGAATATAATTATACGGGTGTAACTACACAAATTATCAATTTTAATATCAAATACCCGTATATTATGCGGATTCTAATTTAGTTATATATAATAATAGTAGCTTTCATTAAACTATAAAAGTTCACTTAATTAAAAATTGATCCTATCAGACGGTGGAAAAAATCCTCATTCCAGGAAAAGAAAACGACAGAACGTTTGTGTAAACCCTTTTGCTTAATAGTGGAAATTGTGGGAGACGGTTTCTATCCGAAACGTACCAACCGGAAACTCGGTGATCAAATTCTATGTGTTAAGTTAACAAAATTAAGCAATCAAACCATCCAAAAAAATTAAATATGAACGATGTTAAAAAGAAAAAATTAAAACAAAATATGAAGATCTGAGTATGTTGTAACAATTATAGGACATGATCGAAGAGCATCAAGACAACATGTACTGAAAAATCATATTTTCTTAATCGTAATGTTAATCTGCGAAATCTAAAATGAAACAACGAAAATAAGACAAATAATCAAACAAAACAAAACAAAATGATCTAATATGTATAAATCACACAATCAAACACCATCTAGAATCAATAGATGTGAATTTACCCGAAGAGAACAAATATAAAAGAAAAGAAACATACACAATTTATTGAGAACATTGAGAAATTACAAAAGCATCTTATATAGATAAGATAATGTAATCCTTAAAGAGTTTGGATTTTTAAACCTAAATCTATTTGGACTAAAAAAATTTATTAGACATGTATTAATCTTATTATATTACACAATGAAGATATAACGTGAGAAAAAAAAAGAATGGTAAATTACAAAACATAAAAGGAAATCACACGTAATAGATAATTCTCATTAAGTAATCTTAACTAAAAAATAATTAGTAAATTTTAAGATAATACAAAACATAAAATAAAAATTAATAGTAACAAAAAAATAACATATCTCAAAATCTTGATCTACCAATTTGACACGTGTCACGATTTTATTAATTATTATATTTGATGCATCAAGCTTTATATAATAAGATAAGATATTCCTTCATTTTATATTATAAATTTAACCATTTGTTCTTGCAAGTCTCTAGACGTTCTGGTGAGGTATTTTTAGTATAAGCATTGTAATTTTGAAAAATTCAATAAAAAAAACTTGAAGTACATTATTCATTTAAAACAAAAACAACTTAGAGAGAATCCGAGAGAGATCTAGGTATGTGAGCAGGATGGAGAAGCAGCAGAACTTAGGTTTTTGCGAACATATTTGCGAGCCCAAACATGTTTACCATCAATAGTATATTTGTTCCTATTTCTTCCACAAACAATCTCTTCCATCTTCGACACATAACGCATCTTCAACACCATCCTCGCAAACAAAGGCTGCTCACTGTCTTCCACTTCCTGCATCTCTACCGCTTCAATCACTTCACCAAATTTCCGCGTGAAGTAAACCCTAACTTGCTCTTCCGAAATCGGATATCCTTTCGAAAACGTCAGAAATACCGTCCTATCGTCCAGCTCAATCTCCTTCTCCTCTGCTGTCTTCTCCACCACCTCCTCAGTCTTGTTTGATTCTTTTCTAACCGTAGGAGGAGCAGTAGGAACCCATACTTGTTGAACATTAGGCCTTTTAGTGGTTGCTTGTTGACCACATGACCTACTTATGGTTGCTTGTGGAACATTTAACCTGATTTTCTTCAATTCTTCAATGGCTTTCTCTCTTTCCAAAGCCATCTTCTTCTCCTTGTTCAACCTCTCCGCTCTAGCACAAAGATCTTCGAATGCTCGGGCGCATACATCGCTCATATTCTTTCTCAATCCAGCGAGTAAAGTTTCGCGGTTTTGGTTGATAACACTGAGACTAAGCCTTCCTCGAGTAATACATATGATCAAAGGAATAATCGATTGATCATAGTTGTTGTTCGCACCGGAGAACATTGAAAAGAAGAAATCTTTGTTGTATAAGAAACTTAGACAAACAACGCTTTCGTTAGCCACCGCATTGATGAATGCGTCTGGGAATGAGACAAGAGACACGATTAGGTTAGGAGCGTAATGGTTTTGTTCAAGCAAGAAGAGAAAACCAATCACTTGAATCGATTGGTTCATGTCTCGGTTTAGATTGTAGACAAGACGAGTGAATAAAGTTCTATCGATTTTGTGAAAAGCATTGAACTCTTCTCTTGTTAGCGCAACTTCGGAAGAAGACGAAGCAGTGTTTGAGAAAATTGAAGAAAAAGGCCAAGCCATGATGATTTTTGTTTGATACTTGTTTGTGGCTATAATGATGTGATTATCTGAGTTTTTTAGATAGAAATTATATATAGAGTCCATTGGAATGGTGAAGAGGTGTAATCGTAGGTTTACTTTGTATCCGCATAATACATTACCTTGATTGTTTTGTCCTCGTTCATGTTTCTAATTAATTTCATTGAAAAGTCATAACCTTCTGATTCTAGAAATAGGTTTTGTATAGTATTAAGTCCGTTTGGTTTAAAAAAAAAAAAAATCTCATTTTCCTTATATTTCTGCCCCTTTGCATTTAATTTTCATGAGTTTAATTATTGACTGGTTGCTTTTTTCCAGTGAATTTTATTAGTGTATTTAATGTTTCATACATTTAACCAAACGATAAAAACAAATATTGTTTAAGAATGCTATAAAACATTGTCAAATAAAATAGTTCATATTTTTTTGTATTTTTGAATCCTGTATATTAACAAAGATTAATTTAAGTAATTTTTTTTTGTCATAATAAATTTATGTAAAAGTTTATATATTTCGATGGAATATCAAATTATTTGTTTTTACACAGTCAACATTTTAATTTTTTTTTATAATAACAAAAAGATTATAACTTATTTCTATATCGATTTTCCAAGACTCATTTACCTATCCATTTCATCATACAAAAAATTCGAATTTTCTAAATTCAAATAATCGGTCACGTGCTTAAATAATTTCTGACAATTAATTTATACATAAAATTATTTAAGTTACATACAAAATGATTGATTGGTTGATTTTGTTTAGATTTGTAATCGAGTGAATTGTATTAATGTCGTACTATATTATAATTTAAGTTCTTTGTTTATGAATGGTAAACGATAAAAAAATTAATATTGTTTTAGCAAAGAGATGCTACCCACACATATTTTGCGTCAAACTAAATTGAATACAAAAAAAGAAAATAACGGTTTTGGTGTCTGTTAACGAGTAAAGATTATTTGGAGAGCATCAAATTCACTTCAGTTGTTGTATTTTTTTTTAATATATGGCGTATATATATATATTTATTTATATTTTGTTTATGTATGAATCCATTTTTCTAAAAATTCTGAAATTGGTTGTAGTCTCAATTTGAAATCAATAAAATTGTTAGCTATAAAAGTTTAAGAATGCCATAAATGTTTTTTTTCCAAAAAAAACAAAATTTAAGTAAAATTTATAAACTATTTTGATGGAATATCATATGATTTGTTTTTTTTTTACTGTTAATTGTTTTTTGAATTTCTCTATACTAAGAAAAAGACTATAACTTGTTTCTATATTTATTTTTCAAGACTCGCTTATCAATTGGAAAAACTAAATTCGAGTAAATGGTTACGTGCTTAAACAATTTCCAAGTTTATTTATACACTAGATTAGGACCCGCATAATATGCGGGTATTAAATATTAAAATTGATCATTTATGTAGTTATACCCGTATAGTTATATTCTAAATTAAAACATGTTAATATAATCATAAATTATGTTTTGTTAACTGTAGGTAAGAAAATTAATAATGAGTTTAAATCTTCAAAAAATTATAAAAATAATTTATCTAAATGAATGATAAGGTTTTAAATCATATTTGTAATCTTATATACTTTGAAACTGAATCTATTATATAAATAAACATCAATTATCTTTTTAAAGTAATTTTTTAAATAAATTTCTTTACATATTTGATAATTTTTAAATAAAGATCCAGTTACAAAAATTTAAACATGAATCTTTATATTACAACATGAATTTTAGAAAATACAATTACATACACTAACAAAATATTCTGAAAATAGGTAACATAAACAAAATTAGTACACTAAATAATGGGAGGTGTGTGTTATTATATAGTTTTTGGATTTGCCTTTTCTGAAGTAATAACATTTTTGTAAGGTTGAACGTATGTTTACTTTTTCTTTTAAAATAATGTATGGTTTAACATTTATTTTATTTTTATATATAAAGTTTCATTTTTGTGATGTAAAATTTATTTTGTTTAACATAATAGTATTTATATTTTGGTTTTCTTTTTAACGACTTACATAAGATTTGGTTTGGCTTTTAGAAATATGTTAATGAAACAATAAGAAAAATGTTAATGTGTCTCTATTGTATTGGTTTAACATAATGATATCTTTATTTTTTTAATTGCTTGATTTTAAATAAAGTATTTTAACATATATCATCATCTTGATCGATAATAGACACATATCGCGATCTCGTGAGTTACAATTTTGACAAACTCTCCTTTATATAATAAGATATGGAATTATTTTAGTTTTTTTTATCGGGATGGAATTATTTTAGTTACGTACAACATAATTTAATATTTTGATTGGTTGATTTTGTTTATTAGACTTGTAATTGATTGAACTGTATTAAACACGTTGATTTTCTACTCTAGGTCTGAAGTAGAATTTCGACAAAATAAAAAAAAGGGGCTGAAGCAGAGAAGGAGACATTTCCCCAACAGTGATTGGTTTTGCTCATACGTTGATGATTAATTAAAAAGAAAAATTGTTTTCACTTGCTCAGAATCTGAGGAATGCTCCAAACATGTAGCTTGAACAATGTAGTGTTGGAATAGACTCATGATGTTTTATATCGATGCTTTTCATGCTTACTTAGCGGAAATTACCTTAAAATCTCTAATGGTTGCTACTTAAAGTATGGCATGATAGTTGCTCATAGATAGAACTAAGCAAATATTCGTGTATATTATAAATTCCATATCTGTGTTTTGGAACTATTTATTGTTATTGAAATAGTTAGTTTTGAATGGTATGCATAGAAAGAAACCTAAAAGAGTCTATGGACATCCATGAGCACAAAGAAGAAACCTTTGTTACATGTGATAATCTAGTAGCTTATGATTTTGATAATAAATAAATGCTCATAACAAAGTAGGATTTCTTGTTTCATATGATCTATGAGGGAAATTTGAAGTCGAAGAAGAAGAATCTTGGAGGTAGCACAGTGGGTCTAAGAGATGTGTAATATATCCCTTATCAGACTTTGATGTTTAACAATGTGACTTAAATTTTAATTTATAAAACTAAATGGTGATGGATTCAGATCATGGAGGAACCTGCGGTATAAGGTGAATACCTCTTTGATTATTGTTTTTTTTTTTTTATAACTTTCTGATCGTATTAATATTAAGAGGTTACAAAGAAGAGGAAAAGAAATATGGTTCCTTCGGACAAAACCAAGAAGGAGTTACTTAATAGGAGTTACAATAGAGGTTTAGGTTCCTCTAAACCACAAGGACAAGCAATCTCCAAAGCTTGGTTTATCTTTAAGAGCTAGGCAAGCGTCTCGAATGTTTCTGTCCACCTTCTTGAATAAGATCTCGGCCGGGACACTAATATTTTTGAAAATACGGCTATTACGCTGATTCCAAATAGAGTACACAATTGCTTGTGCCACTAGTAATCTCAGGTTTTTTTCAGCTGCATTTGGAAAGGAGTTTCTCAGCCATCTCTGAAGTGTGGTCCATGTTCCAAAACCCATATAATGAGCATCAAGCCTAGTGAAAGCCAAACGCCAAACTTCTTGACTATACGGACATCCCAAGAATAGGTGATCTCTTGTTTCATGGTAAATGCAAAGCACACATGTGCTATCTTCAACAACTCCCCAATTGAACAACCTTGATTTCGTGGAGCGCCTATCGAGACAATCTAACCACAGAATAAAAGCATGCTTAGGGATATGTCCACTGAACCAAACCTCTTTGTGCCATTCGACAGTAGTTTGTTGCCTTGCAAGAGAGAACTTAAAGGTGTCCTGTTGAGGACCAACTCCATCCCTCCATCTGAACCGATCAATAATACCTTATGTTACATGGACTGTGGTGAGATGGCATAAGAGAGAAGCTGCATTTTCACTTCTAGCTCCTCTGATATTCCATCCATTAGAAGTAGCAACAAAAGACACCTTTGAATTTAACGGAATACCGTAAGTTCTAGGTCCTTCTTGTCCTATAAAATGGATTAGCTGTCCAAATGGTGTCCAATCATCAAACCAAAAAGAGCAGTCCATTCCATTCCCCACTGTGCAGGAAATAAAAGTCTTAGCAAGATACCTGAGCTTAAGGAGTTGGGTCCATGTTGATGAACCAGTCCCTTTATCACTCAAACTCCAGAAAGATTTATTCTCTTTTGATTATTGTTTCACTCACATTGACTGATTCCAAATCTCAAGAATTTTGTTAATGTTCAGTTATTTAGTTAATTTGATTTCTTCTTCTAGCTAGGCTTTTCCTTTTTTCAATGTATTAAAATTTTATAACATTGGTAATTTGGATTAACGGGCTAGACCATCATTATCCATGACATAATGTGGATATCATCTCATTAAAGTAAATAAATGTAATTAAAAAGTCAATCATTGAAACGGGTTTCTTCTGAGACATCTCAATGGAGAGAGATGGTTGATACAATTTCATATGACACGTGTCAGCTTATAATTGAACCCTCTTTTTGTTTGCCAAAACCTCTTTTTGTTTGTTTCTTCGTTTCTTTTTCTCGATTTATGAATTTGTTGCTTTGATTGCTTCTACGATTTTGAGATTTGCTTTGGCTTCTTCTACAATTTCGAGAATCTATTGGAACAAAGTTTCAGAGATTTTTGTGTCGTAGATATGGAAAAGAAAGAAGATCTTTGTGCTTTATGAGGCCCAATAAGAAACAATGGTTTGTATAAGTATCATTGATGCAAACACAAAATATTTAAGAGTCTCAAACGTTAAATTGGTATTAAAGTTAATACGAAACTAGTGTCAATGATACCCACATTGTACCATGGATAATGATTCTCTTGGTGCTGGTTTTATACTTAGAAAATGTATGTCACACGACTCTGGCGGCTGTGGATCAACTGCCAAAACAGAGCGACATGAGTGGTTGGGGTGGTCATGGAAACATAAACAAAAATACAAGTCGGCATGTATAACAATACAGAATAATACTCCGTTCGTTTTTTAAAGATTGGTTTTTGTATTAAACAATTTTCCATAAGTTTGACCCAATAACAATCTAATAAAGTCAATTAATTTGTCTTGAAATTGTAAAAAATCAATCTTTGTAAAACAAATTTTTTTTCTAGACATAAATATTTAAAAAATGGAGAGAGTACAAAGAAACGGAAACTAAATTTTACTCCCTCTGTTCTTTTGTGTTTGATGTTATAAGATTTTTACACATATTAAGAAAACAAATAAATACTTAGTTATAAATGTCTTATTTTTTTAACTTAACAATTTTCTATAAATTTTAACTAATAGTAATTCAATAAAATGAGTTAATGTGTTTTGCAATCAATAATTCAGCATTATACGTTAAAATTGCATAGAAAATGTAAAAAAATCAATCTTTTGCAAAACAATTTTTTTTCTAAAACATCAATTAAAGGAGAACGGAGGGAATATAAAACATAAACATGTGGGTTTTATGATTTAGGTCGACTCTTTGTTGTTGTTAAATGGAATTACGTGGCTTAAAAAAAAAAAAAAAGGATTTACTTGTCTTTCCATACTTGAAGTAAGGGCATCTCCAATCATCACAGTGTGATTTCAACACCAAATTTAGTGTTTTGGTGCCAAAACAAGTTTTCCATCTCCAACCATAACACCAAATTTTACACTAAACAATATTTTTTAATATTATATTATCAAATTCTAGTTTTCCTCTTATTTAATATTTTTAATAAATATTTATTATTCTTATAACTAATTAATATGATTAATCTGTAAATTAGATTTTTTTTTGTAATTTATTATTCTTATAACTAATGAATATGATTATAAAAGTTATTTACATTTGTACCAGTTTCAAAATATTTTTTTAGTTTTATAAATTTTAAGTTTTCAATGTTTTAGTTGGACTGTATTACATATTTTTTAACCAATTTTCATATTAATTCAGATATTTTGTAAACATTATTACCCCATATTAACGACAATTAAAAAAAAATGATAGACTGATTTTTAGTTTAAAATCTTAATCACATTACTAAATAACAACACATTTCATATTTAATCTAACATAAGTACATATCTTCAATACATGTAATACAATATACAAAAGCAAAAAGTAATAATATTTAATGTTTTGCCGTTGCTACAGTACCGCACCAAATATAGTGTAACACTGTAGCAAAAATGAGAATCACACTATTATAGTGTAAAATATGCGGTCCCATTGGAGAGAAAACTGACACTAAAATAGTGTTATGCCGTTCCATTGGAGTTGGCCTAAGGAAAACAACTTAAAGTAATGGGGGCCACAATCTCAGTGCAATGAGTGCACGATTGAAATTCAATACAAAATTACATTTATTAGCTGCACATGCAGGATTTTTTGTTAATCCATTCACACATCACGTGACTTTTCTTAGAGACTCTTCTTCCTCATCGCTTTCATCTTTGTTTTCTTCTCCTATTTCCTTGTAACTGGTCATCTCTCTTCCGTACTAACTCAATTGCGGCTTTGATTTGACTTGCCACCAGTCGTTATTAAGTGATTAGATGAAAAATCAACTCTTTGATTCGGTAGTAGCTCTTGCTAAGCATTGCTTATTTTTGGTGGAATCATGGATGATTGTGATGAAAATCAACTCGTTTTTTTTGTTTGAATAAAATTTGACATTCAATTCAAAGAAAGGAAGAAGATGTAACTAACGGAATGTTTGTATCGAAAAAAAGTTATAGCAATGCCATGATACTAATTGTTGGTCCCATATTTAGTTCTTAACTTAAGAACGCAAGAACATTTTTGTTTGACAACTAAGATTGCTTATTTTGGACAGTTTTTATTGATTAAAAAGCGAGAACACAAGCATAGGTGCAGACTCAGCTCCTCCAATACAGAAAAGTGGGAAATGGAAGATTGGTTGATTATCTCACGGATGACCAATTCTCCTTATTAACTGAGGACAACCAACATAGTAATTATTATAAGAGAAAACCAGAGACAGTTCAATCACGTAACAAGTTTTGACATGAGTGGTCGAGGTCGGCACATGCCACGTAAAGGCTTAAGCTTACGCATCACAGCCCCTGTAGCTTCCTCCGTATCAATCTCTTCACCATTAACTCTCTCCCAATCGAAACATTGGACCAATGCTCCTACTGTCCACGTTATCATCTTCTGCGCGAGTCCAGCACCAGGACACACTCTCCGACCGTTCCCAAACAGCATCAGGGTACGAATATTGTCCAAGGATTCATCAGTTTTGCATTTGTTTGCATTAAATCTTTCAGGATAAAACTTCTCTGGATCATTCCAGAGCTCCGGGTCTCTGTGGATGGCCCACGTGTTGATCAGGACTATTGTACCACGAGGCACGTCATACCCACCAATTTTTATGTCCTCGGAAGCTTGTCTGGAGACCGAGACCGGAACTACCGGGGTTAACCGAAATGTCTCGGTCACAATGTTTTGAAGGTAAGGAAGATCAGAGAGGTCTTGTTCCTCGATGAGACGGTCTTGTCCGATCTTTTCATCGATCTCAGCTCTTGCTTTCTTCAACACATCGGGATGCTTCAACACGTGTGTCATAACCCATGCCATTGTAATCGAAGAAGTATCCGATCCAGGGAGTATCATAGACTGCATGATTCATGACAATATAAGTACTTTAGAAAAGTGTAACCAATAAGGGCTTGAGAGAAATATGTTGAATACAATGAAAGGAATATAAAGATGAATTAAAAGTTGAGAAATATCATATTTTCAAATTTTGTTTCGGAAAATACCATCATTAGTCCTTTAATGGTTACGTTGTTGTAATACTCAGGTTCTTGATCCTGCAAAGACATTAAGTGATTGATCATAGTGTTTCCTTCCTTGTCTTTCCGACACTCGTCGAGGAGACGTTGCAAGACTTTGTCCACGGATTTGCCAATACTTTTCACTTTTTCCTCGTATTTGTTCCCAAAAAATTTCAAGAAGGGAAGATAATCGCTAGGATAAGTCACGCCGGTTTGTATAAAAGCATCCTTGATGAGACTCTTGAATGTCTCCGCCTCTTCCTTATTTACAACATCATCGCCGTAGTATCTCTTCCCCGTTACCATCCTCACCAAGGTATTGGTCATTAGATCCGAAAAGAGTGGCTCGAGTTCGACCTCCTTGAAAGAATTGAGTTTATTATCACCATTGGTTGTGTTGTCACGTGCTAGGCTCTTGAGTAACCGATGGATCTCGTCTCTACGGATATGGTAGAAGCTCTGAAGGCGGTGTGGGGAGAGGATCTCGACCGAGCTGATGCGCCTGACGTTTTTCCAATGGTCGTTGTAAGGAGAGGTTCCGATAGTGGTGTGGTTGTAAGAAATGTACTTGTTTGTTGTGAAACTAGGCCGGTTTGACAAAACAATGTCGTTTCGGCCTGTGAAACATTCCTTAACTAGAGGGTAAGATGATATGACAACGACTCGGCGGAAGCCGAAGCGGAGGGTAAAGAAGGGACCGTATCGCTCAGAGATGCGGTGGAGGTAACGGTGGAGGCGTGGTTTTAGGAGGTAGAGATGTCCGACCACCGGAAAACCTAATGGACCCGGTGGAATTTTAAAACGCTGCGTTTTAGATATGATGTTGTAGGCTATGTAGAGTACGGGGAAGAGGAGTATCATCAGGAGAAAGCAGTACTGAAACATCTTTTTGGATATGTTTTCTCTAGTGAGTACACTAGATCGTATCTTAGTTTGTAGTAGGAAATAGAGGCCGATTGGCCTTTTTATATACATATCCAGGTGGGGGATCGCACGCCATGCAAACAGGTTTGTAAAATTAAAACATAGAATATTCAAATATCGTTTCATTTTGCAACTTAAAGACCACTTACTTTGTTATCAAAACACGAAAACGTATTTGAGTTTGAATGTCGCTAATTCTTTTCTTTTCAAATCTATATTTAAACAAACCAAAACTATCATGACCATATTTACGTGTAAAAAAATACATTATTTTTAATACGTTATTGTTTTGAATGAAATGTTAAAATTTAAGCAGACTATGACATTACACTATACGTAGGTTACCAAAAAAAAACCATTACACTATATGTAAATGGTAACTTCGGAATTTTGCTAAATGCAGAATCTGGCGAAATGTTTTAATGATTTGTTGCGAAATCTAGCTGAATCTGGCGGAATCTAATATATTATTTGAATAATATAAAAATTAAAGTTCGATTCCAATGAATAATTAAAATAAATAAAATAAAAACAATTAACTGATTTATAAAATAATTTATCTCAAAGATAAAAAATTAGATGAATTTTTAAAAATGCAATTTTAGATATATCACTTTTCCACCTTTGAAAAATATTTTTCAAAATATCACTAAAATTATATAATTTAGGTTTGGGTTAATACGATATAAATATAATATATTATGTTTTGTAACGGATACTAAATTACTATTTTTGAGTTTTCAAAAATAATATTACACACACTAATAAAGAGCTTGCAAAAAACTGATTTAAAATATTGATAATTTAAACAACATAAAAATGAATAAAACAATAGGGCTAATACATTATTCTTAGATGTATTAGTAAGTCACTACTAAAATAAAAGTCATCTCATAAAAATTTACCACCTTGTTCACACAAAAAAAAAAAAAATTACCACCTTGAATTAAAACGTAACCATTTTTTAAATGGTGACATAAGTAGATAATTCAGCTTTCCTTTTTATTCCACAATTTATACGTCACCTAGTCCCTACGTCACTACTAAAATAAAAGTCATCCTATAAAAAAGTTTAATCTCGTTGAATTGAAAAGTAGTAACCAATAACTTTGGTGACACCAAAAAACAAAAAAATTCCACAGATTTTATCTTTTAGTGATTTCCATCTTTTTCTCAATTCTTAAATGGTGACATAAGTATATAATTGAGCTTAATTCATTATTCTTTTTTGTCGGCCAATTTATATTAAAGCCACGAGGGCTAAAGCTAAGGTACAAACAGACAAGGCCAAATAATAGCCTTAACACAAGATAAACATTTAACCTGGGAAAAACGATATATTTTCCCATCAGAAATATGATATCTACGTATATACTACCCAAACTATTATCTCTCCTTATATATCTTCCAAATGAATTTTCCCTACCTATATCTTCACCAATCAGAATGTTCATACCCATATACCCACCAACTTGATTTGTATTAGTTTTTAGTGTAAACCGGAGACTAAACCAAAAAAACCGAATGTCGACCAAACTAGAACCGGTTAATCTCTCAATTTGTCAAGTCACTACGACTCTTTCTTCTTCCTCAAGCTCTGATCTTCCTCTCATTGATTTCATCGAGTATCTTCAAATCCAAAATCAAGCTTGTTCGTTCGATTACCCATACAAAACAATATACCATCCAAATCAACTAATTCAGTTGAAATCATCAAATTCGACCACCAGAATCGTACAATCCTTTGATTTTGTTTTCAACAATCTCTATTTCCCAATTAAGAAACCCCAAAAAGCTTTCATCTTTCTTCTCCTTCGATCTCTCTGTAAATTAAATCTCTCTGACGTTTCATATCCTCTCAAATCACCCTCATATTTTGACGTCGTAGCGTTTCACCCTACTGCAAACTTAAACTTCAATTTCACCCCCAGATGGAAATTAAACGCTCAAATAGACCTACTATAAAATCAAAATCGTATTTCCTCCCAATTTATTTTAATGTCGGTTTACTGTGGACCAGGTTTTTATTAACCAAATTTAACAGAAACTAAACCGTGTGATAACCGTTTAATGACCCGATTAGAAACAGTAAACCGGAATCAACCCAATTTCAAACCCAAACCCGAGTTTTAACCCAACTACGACCCGAACCAACCAAAAACGAGTTTGTTTTCCCCGACAAAAAAGAACCCAAAATCCCAAATCAAAATCCTAAGAACCCTAAAACCAAAATCCCTAAATCTAACTCAAATTTGACTGTGATTTGTTCATTGGATATGGACTTGTCATTAGGGTTTCCAATTCCAACACTTGAAGAGACAAATGATGCAGAGGATGGTCGCGAGAGGACTGACATTGGAACATAATGAAGAAACCACAAAGGTACCAAAGCTGCTAAAGGCTGTATGAGTATCCCTGCAGGTAAGTTTGTGTAATTCTTCGATGTTATCCCGAGTAAATTCGTCATTCCAACTCCTGCGAATCCGCTAACTATTGATGACAAACAGATAGTTGAAGCAAGGAAAGATGTGATGGATCCTTCACTGCCTCGAGGATAGTTGAAGCGAGGTTTATTTGCTTCACCAAGATATAATCGAAGAGGATTGAGATTGCGTAAAGGAGTTGAACAATATGAATCAATGGCCTCATGGGAAATGTCCTGAAGTAACGATCATAAACCACGGTGAAACAGAGAAGCATCAACTGTCCGATAACTTTTGACATACCGATAACCGAAGGATCGAGGTTTAGAACTTGAGTTTGGTAGCAAAACACTGATCCCGAGAGAAGATGGACTATTGCAATGGAAGCTACTATCCAAGTTAAAGGCTGAGAGATTTCATCAACCTGAACAATTCCCATAACATCCGAAAACTGTTTCTTTAAAATCCCGAAAACCGAGCTTCTCTCTTGACTTCCTTCTCTGATCATTGATAAGCCAAAGGACTCTTCTTTAGAGGATAAAGAAACAGTGAGCTGAAGTGACAACAAAGCTGTAAAAGCAAGAAACACAGTTTTTGGAGGTGTCTTGAGTAAATAATATCCACCAAACAAGTTTCCAATGATTCCTCCAAAAGCTGAAGCCATAAGCGCATAAGACTGAAGACCATTCATTTGATATCTTAAACCGTACTCCGCAACAAGAGCGTCTTTAGCAACTTCAGAAGAGAAAGACCATTCATGTTTCCCAATTCGATTTGATCAAATGCAGAATTAGGGTTCTTCCTTTGAAATTGGGGATTTTTTTATTTAGGGATTTTGATTTTAAATTAAGAAGGAAATGGGTTAAAGATGTGGGTCTGGATCGGGGTTTTAACCAAATTCGGATTTCGGTTCTGGATTGGTTCTGTAATAAACCGAGAAACCCAGGAATTAGGTTGAAATTGAAGTTTAAGTTTGCAGTACGGTGAAACGCTACGACATCAAAGTATAAGGGTGATTTCAGAGGATATGAAACTATCGGGGGTGAAATACTACGTTTTCCCCTGTTTCAGATATAAGGATTCTTATAATCAGATCTCTAATGGATAGCAGTTACTCTGCAATCTCCAAAAAATCCTCTTACGTTGAGTTACAAAAACAATCAAACAATGTAATAACCAAATTGTTTCCTTCTGATGAAGAAAGCTTCGATGTTGAAGAACTCGATGAAGATGATTTGGATTTCGATGTTGTTGTTGCTGATTATACAAAATCGAATCAAGGATCCGGGATTTCCAAACACAATTTCAAATAAAAAATCATGTTCATTCGATTAACCAAGGAAAAATCTAGCACCGAATCAACTAATCCTGACGAAATCATCAAAATTCAACCACCATATTCTTACAATTCTCAGATTTCCAGAAAATTTCAAATCCAAAATCAATCATGTTAGACGATTACCTATGCATAAATTTAGCTCCGAATCAAGTAATACAGAGTAAATAAACAATCAAAATGAAGCATAATACGTAGGAATCACTGAGAGGAAGATGAAGAGCTCAAAGAAGAAGAAGAAGAAGAAGAAGTCGTGACTTGGCAAATAACCGGATCGGTTTTGGTTTGGTCGACATTCGGTTCTTTTGGTTTGGTCTTTGGTTTATACTGAAAACCAATAAAAATCAAATTGGTGGGTATATGGGTATGGACATTTTAATTGGTGGAGATATAGGTAGGGAAAATTCATTTGGGAGATATATAAGGAGAGATAATAGTTTCGGCAGAATATACTTAGATATCATACTTTTGGTGGGGAAATAAATTGTTTTTCCACCTAATACACGTGTCTAAAGAAGCTAAGATCAAGACCATGTGGTAGCAAAAAGAGAGACTCTGGACATCGACATGCAATCAGAAAGCACCGCCGCCATCACCGGAAACCTGCCGGATCTTTGCCGCAAGCAAAGCTTCACTTCTCCGTCTTTAAGCTTGATGCGCCAATTCCGTCGTGTACCCACTTTATCTTCACTTCCTCTAATTTCTCCATAGCTAATCAACCAAAACCTTCAAACCACAAGATCTAAAACAGAGAATATCAAAAGAGGAAAACAAATCCCTGGCAAAACACGCCATCCAGACTTGTCTCTAATTTCTTTCGATAATTCTCAACAACACAATTCTCAAAACATCAATAGATACGTTGTCTAATTTCTAAAGACCCATCTATGGGAGACATCGATTTATACTACTAAAAAAAGAGAATCGTGAGTGTGGTGAGATGGATCCGATGTAAAAGCTAATGGATTAACCAAACTTCGCACAAGAGGAAGGAATAACACAAGAAACTAACAAGGTAAATCCTGATTAAACTGGAAAAACGATCCGAACAAAGTCGGAAAAGACATATCCGGTCAAGCCGGAAACTAAAAATGACAAAAGATAAAGAAACTATAAACATATGAAACAAACTACGACGCCGGCAAGCCGGACGTCGGGTGATAAAACAAGAATTCTTTTAGAGAGAAGTCAGAGCAAGTTTTTAGAGAGAGAAAGGTCGTAACAAAGAAACTGATGAGCTTAATTCATTTTTATCCCACAATTTATATGGTTTAGAATTTATTAGGTCATGATTTTTTTATAGTTTAGAATTCTAAAGTTTAGGGCTTCAATTTTTTTTAATTACTAAGATTTGAAATAGACAGTTTTATTATATATTTTTTTGCAAAAATGTAATTCAAATGTAACATTTTCCAAAAATTTCTCCATAAGGGATTAACTAATTAAACAGTATAATGGTAACAAAAGACATGAAAAATAGAAAAAACCCACTAGAGTTCTTTCTAGAGCTCTCGCACAGCCGCCGCCGCAAAGGCTCCCCACCACCACTAGAGATTTGTCTCGGCGTCTCAACCACCATCGAAGACCAATATGACAACGAGGAAGACTATGGCCGAATCTCATCCACCGTCTTTATACCTCCAGCTCTCCTCCTCCACCACTATTTCCTCTGTCTCCCTTTAACCCGACCAAATTCGCTCCGCCACATGCATCAACGACTCCACCGCCGGGTCGTGACTAGCCCCTCTCTGATCTGCGACGTAGATCTTGTGCTTCCCTCTCCTCGACGGTCTTGTTCCTTAGCGTGGTTGTGGTTTCTCCGTTCCCACCGGAGTCACCTGAGCCACTAGATCCATTAGATCCGATTTCATCTCTTGCTCTGGTGACTGCAATACCCACTCCCTCACCAGAGCTGTTGGTGGTTGCTCTGCGTCGCAACTCCACCGAACCCGCCTCTCTCACCCAAAGTTTCACCACTTCATCGACTTTTTTCCTCACCTCCAATCTCGACGTGATCTAGGCAATGCTTATGGTCAATCCAAGCCAAGTGCGTTTTGGTCTATGCCGGAGCTCAAACAACTACAATTTCTCTTGTTGTGGTGGTGGTACTTAACCGCTCCAATTTGCCGATGCTCCCAGAATTCAATTTCCGATCCACCACCACCGTAACTAGCTTCATCACCGGTCCTGTTAATGAGCCTGATTGTAGCGGATTTGGCCCATACAAGGGTTTGGTTATAGAGTTGGAAGCTGGTTGTAGCCTAGGATGTCTAAAAAGTTTAGTTGTCTACATTACTCTAGTGATACCTTTGTTGTTACTAGATGTGTTTAGGATTAATTATTGGCTTCTAGAATTAGAGTGCAAACCCAGGAATGTGTATTCCCCGGTGACTCGAACTAACGCCCTAGCGGTTTTAGTCGAAGATAAAAGGATATTCTCGATAGGAATCCGAATCATTCCCAATAGTGCGAGCCTTTTCATTAGGCTCTAAAGTTTCCAAACATCATGGTTTAGTCTATGGCACTTTATTACTTTTCGTTTCATTTGAATTTTTCTATCTTAGATCCGTGTTGGATTCGTATGCCTTTATAATCTACTTTGCAGTTTAATCTAATGAAGAAGTTCTTCTTGTTAAAAAAAAAAGTAACAAAACACATGTACATAAACAACAAATATAAGAACAAATTATACTTCAAAGAAGACGTTATAGCCTCTAAAACAAAAGAATGATAATTAGTAGAAAAATAAAAAGAAATAAACGAATAAAGGATAAAAATGATATGCGCAATATACCTTTTATAAACCCAAAAAAACAAACAAACTAATATATTGGCGATGGCGAGATAACTTACCAAAATTTAGAAAAATTATAATTAGGACAAAAAAGGTTGTTGAGGATAAAATCATTCTCTATAAACTGGACGAATCACTATTAGCCATATGACATGGTTGGGTTTTCCCCTCTTCGAGTGAAACTTATCACCCATACGATGGTTATCATGACAGCATGGGCTCGACCTGGTAATGGCCAGTGCCCGGCTTGGACATGACTCTACAATGACCCACGTTGCCTAGAAGAAACTTGGATCCAATACATCCCCGGTATTTCGCTATCTGGAGGTAAAGGATCTGGGGGCGGCATGTAAGCAAACCATTACGGGTATACCTCGAAGGTAAGTGTAAATCATCAGCCTCCTCATTGGGGGATCAAGCGAGGTAAGGAACATCATTTTATCGCACCTAAACCTATTTTAACTCTCTTTTGATATATGAATTTTCAAACAACGGCTAAAAACCCTTTTAACCTTTCATGTGATAGGGTAAAAACCGAACACCCATGCTATATATAACGATTAAATTAGGTTAAATTTGATATTTGATCATGTGAAGCACTTCAGCGTCAAACTATGTGTAACAGATGCTACAATAGTACGATGAGTAAAAGTGCAGCATAGCAGATTGAGCGATGAGACAAATTGTCTACAAAGTCAGATGGAACAGAGGAAAATCACTCAAGTGGACCGTACCTATCTAGACACGAGGATCCAAATCCAAGACGTACGGAACATGGTACATGGGTACGTAAATTTCTATAAATACTCCACTATCTACTTGATACTGAAGGGTTTGACTTTTTACTTTAACTCTATATGTAAAAAGCTATACTCATAGAGTTAAAGAACTATAGTCTTGAACCTCTCTTCTTCTGGTTGTTCAGGACCAACACTCCACCAAAATCTTTTTTCTTTTTCTCCAGTTTCGGTTAGTCTTGGACCGAAATTCTTCTTCTTCTCTCTCTATCTTTTTCCCTATTTTTGTCTTTCTCACCGCTAAATTTCTTACTCAAAGAGCTGATACTCCGTGTGATATGATCATGCCAAGCACAAAGAGCTTAAAACGTGGGGAAAGGCTTGAACCAGTGGAGCACCATGAACCTGAGCTTGATCCAGAAGAAGCAAAGCTTGTAGCACAAGATTCACATGAAGATGAGGACGTTGTGGCTGTACTAGCTCTGATACAAACTTGAATAAATTCCGCAAATGGGAAAAGTGACTCGATTATACTCTTTTTCCCTTGTCAAGTTTCGTCCCAATGGGTTTTCCTGACAAGGTTTTTAATGAGGCAATTGTTTCACTTCTTTGTTGAAACCAAAAGCCCAAGACCTTTCACAACAATAGAAATATGTCCAAGGCAGGAGAAGAGTCAAGTTTTTTATTCAAACTGATTTTTAATGCTTTATGTTTTCAAGAACAGCCTTGTAAGTTGCTCAAAGGCTTGTTCTCTCTTTATATATTCTGTAATCTGTTTCTAAACATTTTTATCTATCTTTTTATCAAAATCTCTTTCAAGTTAGATCATTGTTGGTGTGTAATATCCAGCAAACAAGTTCGATCTCTTTGGTGCGTAATATCCTTATAATCGATCTGGAATATCAGGAGTCTTCCGCAGCTTCTGTGTGACCGTTCAATCCACATCCCTTGTCTTTGAAGCTTTATGGTTTCACAGCAGCAAGGCCTATCCCTTTTCTCAACTTAAGAGTGACGATCTTAGGAGAATTCTATCAAGTGTATCAAGAGCTGACTCTGAAGTTGAGTATCCTTCCTATACCAATCTTTGTCTTTTCACCTTCTAAATTTCGTTTTTGACATAGTTTAATTGAATTCTAGGTTTTGTAGAGATTTATGTTGTGTCATCTATCTCTTATTTTATCAAAACAAAATCTAGGTTATTTAGAGAATTATGTGGATTTTTGAAATTGTCTCTTCATCTTCTATTGATCTAGATCAGAAGTTAGGATTTTGGAATTGTTATGAATAAGTCTGTTTGGTATTATTAACTTCATTATCTTCTATGAGGACTCGTTACTGGTGACTTGTGTGTTTTTGTTTCAGGGAAGATGTTTGATCACGAAGTCCATTATGACCAGAGCATATGTGATGAGGAAGATGATTACCTCGAGGAGTTATGGTCTGAAAGTGAAGAAGGGAATGTTCGTGAATTAGGCAGAGAAGAACTTGAGCCTGAACCCCCAGATTTTGTTCGATATAGTTCAAGCCATAAAATGTGGTATGAAGAAGAATATACAGGCCAAAGAGAGCTTAAATTCAAGCAACCAGATAACACAAGGAGTTCAACATGGAGCAAACCAGATCAAATTTCTCACACTCTTAAATCATTGGTTCATTTTAATTCTTATCATCAATCTAGTAATAACATTCAACTCTATGCGTTTTCAGGAAAAAGAAACTATCTAGAGTGGGAAAGAAACATGGAAGATTGGTTTTACTACAACTACATCAGGAAGGAGAAAAGATTGGCTTGTGCAATTGACCAGCTTACGGGAGAAGCGTATAAGTGGTGGTTGAGAACAAAAGATGGTCACAAATTCTACAAGGAGCCAACTATCATCACTTGGGATCATCTCAAGAAGCTGCTAAGAGATCAGTATGCGCCAAAGCACAAGAACAAAGTCCAAACAACTGTAAAACTTCTAAGAAAGAAGGTCACAGCCTCAACAGATTCAAAGCGTGAAAAATCAGTGAATAAGAAGACTAACCATGGCAAAGAAACCAGCCTCAACAACAACGACAAGCTGTTGATAGAAACGCTTACGACTCGCATGGAGCAGATGATGAATTAAAAAATTAAAGCGTTTCTTCAGGAGCGAGAGCAACAGAGGCAATCAAGTGCTAAAACGGATCATAAAAAGTTGACTCAACCAGAACTGAGTTCACCTCCATTTGAACCACAAGGGAAGCACAATCAAGCTAAGTCTTCCGACCCTTTGAAATTACTAGAAGCAATCTGTTATATGTGTCTAAACAGTGGGCACTATGCTATAGAATGTCGAACTAAGAGGGTAACCAATCAAAGATCTCTAGAACTGAAAAAAATAGTTTTAATGAGAGTGACGGTTTTGTTAGTTTTGATCTTAATGTCCTTAGTGCTAGTATAATACACTTGCCTCGGTCAAAAGACATTGATGCAGATTCAGGTTTTGGAGAGAAGCAATTTTACATGAATCTAGACATACAAAAGAAGCTCATGGAGCAAAAAGAAGAACTAATTTTGTTCACGGATCAGATGCAAAGTTGTAGAACTGAAATCACTAATCAAGCTAAGGTAGGTGATCCACTGAACCAAGTTGTTTTCAATAGCTCTCATGACGTGATAACACTCTTGCCTTGTCCAAAAGAAGCTGAAAAAGGTACATGTGAAAAGGAAAAACGTTCTGAAACACGTAGTTCACTTATTTGTCCGAAAGTGGCATTTGAGTAACCTACACTTGAATCACGTTCACCACCTAATCTTGCTTCAAGGGAAATAATTATCACAGCTGACTACATGCAACACCTTTTGCTTGGCTCCAGAATAAGTGAAACTCATAACCTGATTCAAGATTGGTACAATTTCATAACAGGTCATAGTTTCAAATCTTCTGTTTTAAAATTCTCTACTTCAAGTATAATGCACTTCTTCTTTCCCATGAGGGCTCAAAAAGGAACATGAACCATGGAGAAGCATAAATACTTAGGAGAAATAACAATGAGGAGGAGCACATTTGAGCTTCAACTCCAAGATTTGCTACAGCCTCAATCCATCCAAAGAGGACCTAGAACAGGAACCATAAGTGTGGTTGGAGATTTCACTAGAAGCGATGCAATATGGATTCATGGAGAGGGGCTCACGTGTTCTAATCAAATCAAGGAGAAACCACCAGACCAGGAGCATGGGATAGTAGCCAAAGCTTCGTCAATGTTCAAATATGAACCACCAGATGCATTACTTATGCTCAGATCAAACTACAATAACCAGCAAGGTAAGCCTTTAAACGTTTCACCAAATTCTTGGTATACTTTTTCTTGTTTTGATACAGGTTATGGGGAATACAAAGAGAAGATTAATTGGTCGAGAAGAGTTCCCACTGATCTAGAACAAGTCATGCGCCATGGATGGACACCAACAATCATAATACGAGCCAGAGAAAAAGAACTTGAACTCGATAACGTACGTATCTTTGTTCTCAAGAATCCTTTTATCCCTGATCATACAGATATGATTGGCTTGTCTTTGTCAAAAGAGACAAATACAGGTTTTAGAGTAGCCTTGAAGCGCACAAGAAGAATTGAAAAGAGAGGGGAAGACAAATGATTTAAGCCACCTGATTTGGACCAGGATAAACACCAAGACGTTAATATCTTCATGTTGATCAAAGAAGCATCTCCAAATGCAACAAACAAGACAAAACATTGACAAAAAAAATTCGAGGTATGGCCCTAATTTTTCATGATTACGTTTCTGATTTGCTCTATTTCAATGCAGGTAAATTGGATTTGAGGTCAAATCCTTTTCAAGTGGGAGAGGATGATATGATCATGCCAAGGACAAAGAGCTTAGACCGTGGGGAAGGGCTTTAACCAGTGGAGCACCATGAACCTGAGCTTGAACCCGAAGGAGCTAAGCTTGTAGCTCAGGATTCACTTTAAGATGAGGACGTTGTGGCTGTACTAGCTGTGGTCTTGATACAAACTTGAATAAATTCCGCAAATGGGAAAAGTGACTCGATTGTACTCTTTTTCCCTTGTCAAGTTTTGTCCCAATGGGTTTTATTGACAAGGTTTTTAATGAGGCAATTGTTTCACTTCACCATTGCCCATTTGTTGAAACCAAAAGCCCAAGGCCTTTCACAACAATAGAAAAACGTCCAAGGCAGGAGAAGAGTCAAGCTTTTTATTCAAACTGATTTTTAATGCTTTCTGTTTTCAAGAACAGCCTTGTAAGTTGTTCCAAGGCTTGTTCTCTTTATATATTCTGTAATATGTTTCCAAACGTTTTTATCTATCTTTTTATCAAAATCTCTTTCAAGTTAGATAATTGTTGGTGTGTAATATCCAACAAACAAGTTCGAACTCTTTGGTGCGTAATATCCTTAGAATCGATCTGGAATATCAGGAGTCTTCCGCAGCTTCTGTGTGACCGTTCAATCCACATCCCTTGTCTTTGAAGCTTTATGGTTTCACAGCAGCAAGGCCTATCCTTTTTCTCAACTTAAGAGGGACGATCTTAGGAGAATTCTATCACCGTGGATCCACCTGGACCCTAGTCACCGCTTTCAACATTCTTGTTTTTCGACTCATCTTTCTTTGACTATTTACGACTGAACGTGGTCTCTTTCTTTCTCTCTCTCTCTTTTGTTCTTAATCCTGACTTGAGAGTCAAGGAGTCGTCTGAAAACACCTCTAATCATTTTTTCCGCCCTCTTCACGTGTTTGTTGACTGTGTAGGAGTGAATGTCCTCAGTAGTTATTTGAAAGAGGTCAAAATCCTCTCATACAGTAGTACATAACAAACAATATGTGTAGTCTTTATCGTATTTATAACACACCACACAAATAATATCTAAGGTCTTAAAACAACCAACAGAAACGACAATAAAATAAATACTGAAAACCAAAACAGGTAAAATAGATGAGTCACAATAAAAACATACCTAAACCCATAGCAGTATATGTGTTCGAAATAAAGGAACGTAATTATACGATTTCGTAAATATGTTCACGATTGTTTAGTTTTTTTTAGATTTCTTTTAAATTCCGATAAACACAAATATGTTTACGAAATCAGAGCGACATAAATCCAAATCGATTTGACTTACGTAATCACAATCGATTATCTACATATGTGGATTTGCTATAACCTGTATGATTTCTTCAGAAGTATGAACTCCTTACAAAGGCATATAGAGGATTTGCTATAATCTTCTTCTTTTTTCCCTTCCAAACTGATATTAGAGTTTTGATCTGGAGAATTTTTCATAGTTTCATGATTTAATTTGTCTCGAGCTCTCATGATTTTATAGAGTGTCACAGTTTTCAACTTGGCATGATTTCTGCAAGCTAAATAGTTTGAGAAATGAAAACTATGAATATTGAGAATATATATCAGGTTTCTTTAACCATTTACTAACCTACGTCTCCAAAATCTCTACTTTTTTTTTGTTATTTTCTCAGATATTTTTAGATGCATAACTATAAAGATATCATATTATAAACCTGGAAAACAGACAATCTGTTTTAGTAGTCATAATGAATTTAGATTTCCGTTTAGTACTTGTGCTTAAGTATAGAATCCATGGGAATGAAAAAGGCATGAATAATTTAACACACGAAGAGAAAGCAAGAAAGTATAAGAATGACTCAAAGTGGAATAAGAGGAGAGAGGTTAAATTTAGACATTCAATCAATGAAATAATACATCATATATGTTTTTACTAGCTGATAAAATTAATTGTTCTTTTTTAGTTTTTTGTTCGATTAATCTCTATAAGGTATAGGTTATACTTTATTTTATGTTTTCATTATTTAACACGTTCACCTTTAAAAAAATTTTACACCATCTACTAAATCTCAATTCCGTAGTTTATTTTAGATCTCAAATTTTCATAGTTTTGATGGAAGATGTCGGTCACATGTTCAAAAGAATTTTCCACGAAACATGGCTCCTTGACAGAGAATAAGGATGTCAAGTAACTATTGAAAAAAGAAAAAATCCCATAAAAAGAACTAGCTATTGAAAATTCAAACCATTTTCAACGAAGAGAAAACAAAAGAAAAAAAAGAAACTTCTTCGTCAACAAATATATTAAACATTGGAAAAGTCTATGGGATGGAGAAATATATACCGACCATTTAGCTAACAAACAAGAAAACAAATATGACAATATATATATATATATACAAAATAGATAGATTTATATACGAAGACAATTACGTGTATATGAAGATGATACAATATTACTAAAAATAATTTAATATTTCTTAAAACATTTAACTTCTAGCCTTTGTTTTTCTTTGAACTTGTGAACCTCAATTTTAAGCTTGTGCCCATGTCTAGCTCTTGGTTTTGTGTTTGTTTTCGTTAGTCCTATGTTGGTACTAGTTATCTAGTATTTGTAGTTTTCCTCTTACTAATTAAGAGGCTGGGTTGTTTTTATTTTTCTTCGAATTGTGTCTGCGTAGTAGGTAGTCGTTTCGGGTTTGGTATTCATCGCTTATATGTCATCTTTATTGTTTGGTGTTTCTTTATCAGCATATTTCCACCACCTTCAAATTTGTTTAATAATCAGTTTTCATCTTTGGTCTTTCTTGTGAGATTAACTTTGTGTAGAAATTAACTAGGTTTAGACTCTTTAGGATGAAAATTAGGTGGATATGCGTTTAGATTCTTGATCGCGGTTCTTTTTTGTGTGTGTGCTAATCGTGGTATTTTGAGTATTTTTCTTTGTGGTTTTCTACCCATCATCGTTTGTGAGCTTTGTAGTTTTGCGTTTGCTATTTTTTCTATGTTATTCGCTGATTGCGAATGTTTTTTTCCAGGTTTATATGGTTAGTAATAATTTGTGTCTAGATATCCATCTTTTTATTTTTGATAATCTTTTTGGGCTTTCCTTTTTTTCCAATTTTCCGGTTTTGTTTTCCGGGAAACTTTCACTTTTTGTTTATAAACTTTAGGGCTTTTAAAAAAAATATCAAGCTTTATAAATCAGTTTATTATAAGTATATAAACACAACTCACTTGTGAAAAGTACCTCCAAATACAATTACATTAAAAATCCAAAAGGGTTAATTAGGTGCATAACAAAGAAATTTGGAGACAGTGTGAATGGTCAAACAAGTTGAATTGGTCCAAACTTCCAAATCTTTTTTGGATCTCAAATTTGTGCTACCTTGAAATCTTGTCATGGTCAAATTCTTAATAGTGAGTTCACCCAACATTACAACACGTGAATAATGATTCTCAAATTTCCCAAAAATTGGGTGAGAACATCACTTGTTTTCTTCAATAATAATTAATAGCAATTTTATTTCTTCGACAGTCGTGTATTTCAATAGTTATTAGGCTGTGGGTATTACTTATCAACCACACAAAAATAATATTGATGTATGAAATATAATTATTTCTATTACTTTTATTTTGATTAAAATAAAAATATCAAATATATTTCAAATATAAGTAAACTGCTAGTATATAAATCAAATTATTTGTCTTCAAAACTAACTATGTATCTTTCGTTTTTTTCTCATAGACTGCTTCAAACCAATGTTTTTAAAACCGGACCGGACCGGCGGTTGAACCGGTCACATGTCCGGTTCGAGTCAATATTAAAACCCAAGTGTAGTTGAACCGACATCGAACCGGGTTGGACCGGCAAAAAACCGGGAACCGGCGAACCGGTTGACCCGGATCAAACCGGGTTCAACTGTTTTCTAATTAAAAAAAAAAATTATTTTATTTTTCTTTTAATTAATATGTTTATCAAATTAAAATTAAAAAAATAAGGTTTATAGATAATGAGATAGTAATAAAGGTTTAACATTTTCTCTAATATAATCATATTCAGTGGAAAAAAAAACATTTTTCAAATAATTATAATCTTTTTAAAATTTTAAAACAAAAAGATTAGTTATCTATTTTGAGTATCATCATTTTATTGTTTAGTTTTGCTATAGCTATTGAATTTTTTTTGTTTTTCTAAATATTTATACTAAACTTAATATTTTGTTTGATATTTGGATAGTTATGCACATACATATAAAGAACAAATTCTATATACTAATATTTTTAAAATATTATTGAACCCGGTTGAACCCCGGTTTGACCCGGTTGGACCATATTAACCCACGACCCAAAAAAAATCCGATTCGATCGTCGGTCCGGTTTTAAAAACATTCATCAAACTAATCGATATGATAACTTCAAAAAAATTTGGATTTATGATGTGGCTCGAAATATTTTAGATATTATATTTGAGAAGCTCAAAAAGTCTTTATACCAGTGGGGTGCTCTTTGTTGACTAACTTTCAACTCAATATCGATATTCTTCATCAATGGAATCCTAGGGAACCATGTACCAGTTTGTGTACTTATCATGGTTCCTGTATACTTATAACTTGCTTGTCCGGTTTTTATGTTGAATATTTTAAACCATACATTTAATATTATTAAAAGCACCACTCCAATGTTATTCTTTTTTAGTTATGCACAATATTTAATCAACCCAAACGTATCGGGTTAAAAACGAAATTAGTGTTTTTCTCATTCTTTTCCCTCAAAAAAATCCATAGGCTCTTGGTGACTCGTGGCTTTTACAATCAATTCATCTATATATAGAGCTCTACGTTTCGTAAGTTTTTTACCTTAAATTCATCAAAACCCTTCGTCTCTTCTAAAAATTAATCACTTAAACTAATACTGTATTAGCCAATGAAGAGTCTCTCAACATTTCTTGCAAGAAGTGTATCTCTCTTGGCTTTAACATTGTCATTAGCCTTTGCTTTTGACCCAAGCTCCGTTCAAGATGATGGTACGTACCTTATGATATTTCCTAATTGTTTTTACGCTCTTCTTTCATTTCTTTCTTATAAGTTATAACTCTTGGTTTGGTGATTATGTTCAGCGTTTGTGAATGGAAAGTTCTGCAAAGACCCAAAGCTGGCCACACTAGAAGACTACGTTATTACTGGGCTTGACGAGCGAAGACCGGTAACTGATCCGATCGGATCAAACGTGACATTCGTTAATGGTAATAACCTTCCAGGGTTAAACACAATCGGCCTATCCTTTGCCCGTGTGGATTTTGCAGTGAACGGGCAAGTCCCACCTCACTTCCATCCACAAGCAAGCGAGGTCTTGTTTGTTACAGAAGGAACAGTTTTGGCAGGTTTTGTCTCGTCCGACGAAGATGGAAATCGTCTTTTCACTAAAACACTCAACAAGGGTGATCTAATTGTGTTCCCAATGGGACTCGTACATCATGCAGTCAACGTTGGAAAAGGTCCAGCAGTTGCATTCGGTACTTTGAACAGCCAAAACCCTGGTATGATCACTATTGCTAACACCGCAATACTTTGGTCTAACCCAACGACTTAAACCCGGATATTCTTGCAAGGGCGTCTTAGGTGGATCCCAAGGTCATCATGGATCTAAAAATCAAATTGCCATCATAAAATAATATGATCTTTTAGTTTCGTTTGTTTTCTGAGGATCATGTATTATTCATCCTGTACTATCAATAAGATCCATACTTACAAAGTTACTTCAGGCCACTGAGTTTTTTATCAAGATATATAAAGACCAAAATGTGAAAAGATAAACAAGAAAATGTTTTTAATATTTCACGATCATTCTTGTTGGAATTCTATTAAAAATAAGTTAAATCACTTTAGTCTCTATGAAAATTCAAAATAAGTTCGTTTAATAAATTTACTCTTTGACTATTCCACTTCTCTCTATTCCACTTCTCTCTTTTTTTTGGATAAATTTAAGGGATAATTTGCTCAATTGCCTAAAACAAAATTATAACTAAATAAGTAACTAAATACCCTAAATCTAGTGGTTAATATTTGGCCACATGGGTAAATTTTGGTTACTTATTTAGATATATTTTTTTTTTTGGTTATTTAGCAAATTCACCCTAAATTTAATCTTTGACTATTCCACTTCTCTTTTTTTTTCACTTCTCTCTTAGAGTATCTCATCTCATTTAAGTGATTAAAAAATCAATTATTATCATGGTTTTCGTTTGGTACGTCTCCATAGAAAGCGTTGGATGAGGCGCTTCATCTCGTACACGTGTCAATTTGTTGCATTATTTGTTTTTTCTTTTTTTGACCCAAACCCAAATTCCTCATTTTCTCCAAAACCTCTTCTCTCTATGAAATCTTCTTCTTTCACCGTGTCTCTTCCAAAAACCTTCAAAGATTAATCTTCAATGGCATAAAATCTCTAAAATTGGTATACCGTAGTGAGAGAGAGAGAGATTCTGAATCATGTCGAGATCTCTGGTGAAACGAGTTGCTCCGTTTTTGATTGGTCGAATCTGAGAAAATCATCCTATGCTTCTTCTTCGCAATCTTAATCTTCTTCTCTCGATGTTGCCATCTCAGCGAGAATTGTATACGGGTAGATTTTTATGAAATGGGTTTGTGTTGGATTTTACTCTAATTTGATGAGTTTTCAATGAAAGTTCTACAATTCAATAAATATTGGGTTTTGTTCTTCATAGATGGCATAGAAATGGCATGCATAAAAACTTTTTCTACTTAGAAATCGCTTGAATTGAACAAATAAGAATGATATGAAGCATTGATTTCATTAAGTTGTGGGTTGGATTGTAGGGGTGAGTCAAAAGGGGATTTTGGTTGGTTTGAAGATTGTTAGAGATGAGAAGAAAAGTTGGTGTTTGTTTGTTGATCAATTTATCAAGAAAGGCCAATTCATTTGTGAGTATGCAGGTAAGGTAACATTACTCTCAAAATGTCGAGAAGGATATCGATTTTAGGATAGTGTAGTGGTTGGTTTACTTTCAAAGTTGGATGTTTTGTTTTGGAAGTTGAGTATTTAAGCTCTAGATTACATGATTAGAGGAAGAGTAGGATTAAGAAACGTTACTAGCACCATTTATGTTCCAAAAGAGTGTAATGATACATTTTACTGCAATAGTTGATTGGTTTTGGATGATTTATCTTGGAAGTTAGAAATTAAATTCAAGATTACATGATTATACTAACAGTAGCATTAGTTATTAGCCATTTACTTCGAAAGCATAGGAGTTTTAAGGCATAGCTATGTGCATTGGGACGAGATTCTAGCATTGTATCATAGTGATCTCCATTACATTGCAGAGGAGAAGTTAAGTTTCAGTTATGAAGAAGTCAGTGTCACGAACAAGAAAAAGAGGCAACAACAAGTTAAATTGTTGTTGTGGTAGTTCTTGTTGTTTTGGAACGTTGCTTTGTGAGAACATCTGATTTCATTAGTGAAGTTTATGTATCAATATACGTTTAAAAATCTATGAAAGTTGATAAATTCAAGTTTTTATAAAATTTTGTATATTTATATGTACTAATTTGATTTTCTTTCATTTCTTTTCAAAAAAATAAAATATTTTTTTTATTTTTTTGATACCATTGTATCATCATTAAACATGTAAAAACTATCTAGATTTTAATGAGTCTCATCAATTAACCTAATATTAAAATTAATACTATTTTAAAGCTAATGAGATCCAACCCATCTCATGGATGTGGATGCTCTTATGCGCTCTTTATGGATATCAATTTCAATGTGTGATATCGTAAGGAATTTCTCCTTTTGTTTTCGTCAAATCACGTGACAGCTAAAGAAACCAAAAAAATCTCATGCAAACAAAAATAATTTTAGCTTTGACAAAAATAACCAAAAACCTAATCAAAAGCAAGGAAGTTTGATTATTCGTGATTGATAAGTGTGGGACAATTGTATTTGACTTCTATTTTCATTTCCATCAAATGTCAGGTTTCGAATTTTTGTTCTTTTTTATTATTCTCATGTGAAACTGTTCAAATCTACTAGGCCACCGAAAAGAGAGAGTTGAAAACCACGGATAATTTAGAAATAACAATAAGGTAGAGCCTTCTTCCTAGGCATTCAAGGCCTTCTTCCTTCGAGTTTGTCAACGGATCTAGAGCCTCCTCGGAGTTGCTCCTGCCGGTCAACAAGTTCGGACCACTAGAGACGGCACTTCATGTACGCTCTCCAATCAACGTCGGGTCACTTCCCGACTATCTACGGCTTCTTCAAGCTTTCGCCTTAAGGAATCAGAGAAAGTCTCTTCACGAGCTCTTTCGCGTCGAGCTAGCCTCGAACCTTATTGCTTCTATCCTTCTACTTATTGCAATCGTATTGTTATTTGTATCGCCATCGAGTATGTCACTAGTTGTAAACCATCTAAACTTTTAATTTTAATATAAGCGTTTGACCAAAAAAAAAAAAAAAAACAATAAGGTAGAAATTAATCTTGGTTTGTAATTTTTGTTGGGATTGAAGGCTTCGACAAATTATGCTCAATCACAATGGATAAATTTAACCATAGAAAACATTTTAAAAAACAAAATGTGAAGAACATAAACAAGAAAATGTTTTGTTTTTTTTTGCTAAACTTTTTCAAATTAAATGCAGAAAAGGAAAATAAGATATTATAAGAAAATGTTTTCAATACTTCATGATGATTACCAGTTGGTTAAGACCGAAAATGACAAAGATATGGTGAGTTGATAGAGGTTAAATGGGAGAACCGATTATATACTAAATGGTATCACCCCTGCTGGTGAATTTTTTTATACACCATCTACAGTTCATAAACCGTTATATGTTTATTATTTTGATTTAGAAAAATCGAATTCAAAGAAATCACGAGCCAACGAATTTGGGCATACTTTCCCGAATCACATTGATAGTCTCATGTCTTTGTAACAATTTGTTGTTGCTTTTTGTTGGCACTTTTAATTTGTGAAACTTTATGTTCGTTCATTATAGTTTTAATATTCCTTCCTTTAGTTCTATCGTTGCATTACCACTTCTTTTGATTTAAATGTATAAATTATGAATCAGGAATTGGACAAGAGAACATTAAGCATATTCTTTATCAAAAAGAAAAAACATTAAGCATATTTGAAGTATATATAGTAGCTTTCACAAAATAGAAAAGGAGCCCTATCAAGCGCAGGAAAAATACACATTGCTTGATAGTGGAAGTTGTGGTAGACGGTTCATACCCGAGACATACTGGTTAGAAACGGGGAATTAGGTGATCAAATTGTATGTGTTAAGTTAACCATGAAAGATACTTTTACTAAATTAATTAGGTCTTTATGGTTCCCAAAAAGTATCTCTATTAAATAAAGTTTGTTTGTTTAATATATAATGTATCAAAATCTGAAAAGTTTTACACTTTCGGATTATACCGTAAACGGAAACAAATTTGGGCATAATCAACCCTAAATCGTTTTGGTTTTGGAAACATCCTTTTGATTAAAAGTTTTTTGTGGCCTAAAGTAAGCAAATTAAAAAGACATGAATGCATAAGAAAACATTAAGCACATATTACATTTTAAAGTTTACAAGATTAATCTGACCAGAAGATGCATATAAACTCTGTACATGTAATGTTTTGTAACATTTATGGGTCAAAATGTCAGAGCTCGATGGTTCAGTTAGATGCTAACTAGATCAATGAGGGCCAGGATGTAGACTGTCCAAGACATCTTTCACGGAAGAAACTTCTGACATTTCTAGATGAGGTAGAGCAATGAAATCAACAAAGATCGCTATGGATATAGTTGTTGTTGAGCTTAAACTCAGTTTAATACTTAGACAGTTTGACTATTTTCAATTCTTTGTCTTGCTCACTAGTGTGAAGATAGAACAAAGAAAACATAGTAAAATATAAAGAGATAGGCAAGCATATATAAGAGATAGGTAAGCAAATACATCATCCCAAGCAATTTTAGCTTTTCTTGGATTAAATTCTGTCCCCGACCAAAGAAAAGTTGAACTAACTCACTAAGCTTATCAATCTCCCGTATACACTCCCGAGGAAGCCTAAAGGCAGCCATCTAAAAGTTGGAAATATTCCATAGAACCGAACTAATTAGACACAACATTCCTGCATAAGAATAGAACCTTGACGTCCATGTCCCAAAACGATTTCACACTTGTTCAATTTGCGGAAGATAATCTCGAGGCGTCATATATTTAGTGATCAAAGGTAGTCCTAAGTATTTCAAGTGCTTCGACTTTAAAAGGTTATTGAATTATCATATGTTGACAAACTACCTCTTGTAGATTTCTCAATATTTATCTTCATGCCTGAGATTTTTTCGAACTCATCAAATACCTTTTCATACTTTCTACTAACCTCACCTTACCATCCATATATATCATAATATCGTCCTCAACACTCAGTTGAGTTAAACCGGGGGTCTTGCATCTAGGATGGTATCTGAATCGCTTAGCAGTCGCATCTCTCTCGACAACACATCCATGCTAATAACAAATAAATACGGAGGCCAAAAACATCCATGCCGTAATCCTATTGCACCATGGAACTTATAAGAATAAGTAAAAAGAAGAAATGTGTACATTATTCGAACAAAGTACATTTTTTTTTTCTAGAAAAAACGAAGTACATTATATTTTGAAACAAAAACAACTTTTAGCGAGAGTATGAGAGAGATTTAGGTATGTGAGGAGGAGGGAGAAGCAGCAGCAGAAGCTAGGTTTTTGCAAACATATTTGCGAGCCCAAACATGTTTACCATCAATAGTATACTTGTTTCGACTTCTTCCACACACAATATCTTCCATCCTCGACACATAAGGCATCTTCAAAACCATCCTCGCATACAATGGCTGCTCATCTTCTTCCACTTCCTGCATCTCTATCGCTTCAATCACTTCCCCAAATCTCCCCGTGAAGTAAACCCTAACTTGCCCTTCCGATATCGGATATCCTTTTGAAAACGTCAGAAATACCATCCTATCGTCTGGCGCAATCTCCTCCTCCTCAGTCTTGTTTGGTTCTTCTTTAGCCGGAGGAGGAGTAGTAGGAACCCAGACTTGTTGAACATAAGGCCTGTAACTGTAAGTGGTTGCTTCTGGACCACATACCCTACTTGAGGTTGCTTGTTGAGCACTTACCCTGATCTTCTTGAACTCTTCAATGGCTTTCTCTCTTTCCAAAGCCAGATTTCTCTCCTTCTTAAACCTCTCTGCTTGTTCGCATAAATCTCCGAATGCTCGGTTGCAGATCTGGCTTATATTCTTTCTCAATCCAATGCGAAAGCTTTCACGTTTCTCGTTGATAACATTGAGAGTAAGACTGCCTCCAGTAAGACCTACGATCCAAGGTATAACCGATTGATCATAGTTTTTCTCCACACCGAAGATCATAGATGAGAAGAAATCTTTGTTGTCTAAGAACCTTAGACAAACAACGATTTCGTTAGCCACCTCATCGATGGATGCGAGTGATAATGAGACAAGATACGAGATTAGGTCAGGAGCGTAATCGTTATGTTCAAGCAATAAGAGAAAACCAATCACTTGAAACGTTTGATTTATGTCTCGGTTTAGATCAATGACAAGACGTTTGAATAAAGTTCTGTCGACCTTGTGAAAAGCATTGATCTTTTCTTTTGTTACCGGAGTAGATGATAAAGAAGAAGGAAAGTTTGAGAACATTGAAAAGAAAGGAGAAGCCATGATGAATTTTGTTTGATATTTGTTTGTGGCGATAGAGATGTGAGTATCTGAGTTCTGAGAGAGAGATTATATAGAGGGTTTATGGGAATGGTGGATAGGTGTAATCTTATGCGCAGGATACATTTCCTTTAATGTTTTATCCAGGTCCATGTTTCTAATTAATATTGGAAAGACATAACCTTCCGATTATAGAAAGAGATTTTGCATTGCATTGTAAAGGCATTGTAGTTCATGAGCCATTTGGTCATGCACTCATGGTCATACAGCATGACTCATACTATCCATAATATTCCTTTTTTTTTAACATACTATCCATAGTATTCCATTTTTTATATACAGCATGACTCATTTTCCTTATATTTCTTCCCTTTCCATTTAATTTTAATAAATTTGATTGTTGACTGGTTTGTTTGTTTCGAGTGAATTTTATTAGTGTCGTTTTTATTTTTTTTGAACAACAAGATCTTCTTCATTAGATTAAATCAGGAAGATGGTTACAAGGGTACAACGAACCCAACACGATCTAAAACAGGGAAATTCAAATGTTTCAAAAGGAGAAAATGAGCTATGGTCTAAACCATGATGTTTGGAAACTTCGAAGCCTAATGAAGAGACTCGAACCAATGGGAAGGATTCGGATTCTACCGAGATTATCCTTTTATCTTCGACTAAAACCGCTAAGATTGTAGTTTGAGTCACCGAGGGGAAAGGTTTCCTAGATTTATACTCTATATCTAGAAGGCAAAACTTGACTCTAACCACCGCTAGTAACAACAAACATATCATTATCACTAGAGTAGTATAGACAATTGGACTTCTTAGACATCCTAAGCTACAACTAGCTTCCCAATCCACAAACATACCCATATATGGGCCAAACCTTATACAATCCGGCCCATTAACAGAGACGGTGATGAAGCTTACGGTGGTGGATCGGAAATCGAATTCTAGGAGCATCGGAGAGGTTGGAGCAGATGATGGTGGATTTAGATCTAGCGGAGACCAAAACGTAGGCGGCTTGGATAAACCAGTAGCTTCGTCTTTATGTTTTAGCCATGGAGGAAATGCTAGAGCTAAGTTCCGTCGAGGATAGAGGTGAGGAGAAGGGTCCATGGAATGGTGATATTGTGAACCAGTGAGCAGAGGTGAAGCTCGATGAGCCGCCCCGAGAGAACCGTCTGGTGGATCCGGTGGAGGTTCCGGTGGAGTAAATGATAAAAAAAAAATTGTTTTAGAATGCTATAAACCATTTCAAATAAAAAAATTCATTGTTTCGTATTTTTAAATCATATACGTTATTAACAAAGAACAACATTGTTTCACCATTTTATTAAGTATAAGTAAAGTTTATAAACTATTTTGATAGAATATCATATGATTTTTTTTATACAATAATAAAAAGACTATAACTTAATTCTACATTGATTTTTAAAGACTCACTTATCTATCCATTCAATTATAATAATTTTATAAAACTGAATTTCTAAATTCGAATATCGGTCACGTGCTTAAATAATTTTTGACAATCTCCTAAATATTATTAGAGAGGTGATTTTCTATAGGTGTTCTTCACATATTCATTCTCTCCAAATAAATGTGACATGGCAAAAATCTCTTACAAAAAATCTCGTGAACAAACTTTTTTAAGAACGAAAATTAGCCTTAATCAGCTTATGAATTTCATTTTTATAATTAGGCTTATTCTTTATATATATATATATATATATATATATATGTTTCTTAATAATTAGCCTTATTCAAATACTAATTGTAAATAAAATGATTTTTTTTATAAAAAGATGATCAAATAGGTGTTCATATGTCAATATTTTATGAGAAGAATCTCAACTTTTATATAGATTATACTAGGGGCTTCTCCGGGCTACGCCCGGATTTTATGATGAATTATGAAGCTTTTATCTGTATTTTTAAGTTTTTTAGTTGTTTTTCAGTAGGCTAATTGTCAAATTTAATTGGTTTTATTATTGATTTTCAATCTTTATATGTAAACTTGTTGAATAGATTTTATTGGCTTCGTTATGATTTTCTTTTCTGAACTAAACGTTAATTAAAATATGGTACCAGAATTGGTAATTCAGGTTGGCAAAAAAATTTGTTTAGCAAAGATAATTCTAAAAATCTAAAACGTGTACAATGGGCCAAACAGTCTGCCTTTAAATTAAGAGAATGTTTTAGTTTTATAAATGTTTTTTGGTAAATTTTTGGAACTGGGTTAATTGTTTTACTTAATGTTGGGTTAGTGTCATTTAGTTTTCTAAGTAATATTTTTTTGGGGTTTATATTTGAAAAATATGTTGTGGAGTGTTTTTATTATATGTTTTTTTCATTTTTATGTTACTTTTTTAACATTTGTATCTTTAATTTGTATATTGTATTAAATCATTTATTGGAAAACATGATAAAATTATATTTAACATATATTGTTATCAATGCAAACTAATGAATATAACAAATATGTATTAAAAAAAAAAAATTCATGTGATTTGATAGAGTAAAATCAATTATATTTTTCTCGGTTAGAATATGTTTTTTTTAAATCATAAAAAACTTGGACCATGGGAAAAAAACAACACATTTTTTAAGTGTTTGTGAACCATGTGGTAGTCGGTAGGAATAATATTGTTTTTCTATAACCCACTAAGAAAAAGCTTGTACAACAACACTAACATAATACTCGATATAAGTTCTCGATACTTAGACATGATAAACTTAAGTTACAACAAAAAATAAAGAATATATAACTGTGAAGTTAAAACTGAATGTTTGTAGTGTTAGTTTGTCTGTTCTATGTTTAAACTCAATTGAAGTTTTCAAAATTTGCAATCATAATCATGCTTTGATATAGTATTCATTAGAATGTCGAACAACCAAAAAGTGTATTACAAAGTCATTATATGGCAGATAAGGTGGCAGAGCTACGCATATATATACATCTGAGCAAATTCACAAAGAGAATAATCAAGTTCTTGGGTCACAAATCACTGTTTGAATTATCCCTATGTGAGAGCATCAAATCTAAAAAAACATCGAGTTTGGTGGAGATAGAGTAATCATACAATGAGATTATATCATACCAAATTCATAGTTGAACATTCTCATAGCTGCAGAGGAGTATATTTGTTAGACAAACATAAACTATCAACGACATAAGACTGAATCTGATTCCTCGTGTGGCTAAACTCGAAAAATGCATTTAGTACAAAGAAACAAAAAAGTCAAAGTCAAAACATAATTCAAAGGAGGCTTTGAACTCTAAATCCATGGAGCTAGCTGTTAAGTAATCTCCTTTATATAAAAAAATACTTTTTGGACATGAATGGGTTCTGCTGTGTGCCCTAACACACTACAAATCATCACATTACCTTCTCCACCACTTCCTTTGACTCAGGTGCAGAACATTTCCCCATTGTTTAGTTTCCACAAGTTCATGTTGGATCTCCAAAGCTTGCAAACTCTACAGCAACTATATGTTTCTCCGACACCTCATCGTCGCCTTTAGTCTCATATCTTTGATTCTCGATACTATTTGTGTTCCTTCTCTCTTCCATGATTTCACTGATGCTAGATAGTCTTCTCCGACATAACTACATGAAACGACCCGACCCGTTTTTTTTTTTTTTTAAACCAAAAGCTCTTAGTCTCAGACTAGCATTCCCATAAATGCTCGTCCTCCACAACCAAGCCACACAAACAAGCAACCAGCGGATAACACACTAAAACCAACATGCAGATTCCATTAAATTACTAACCAGTTCAACAACAAATTCCAATCAATCCAGCAACCTAACCAGGTTCTAAAACAATAAAAGAAATAAGATAAACCACACAGCATGAAAACCGAGACCCTAGATCATCTCCCTCTTCGTTGCCATGATTCCACGATCACAATTTGCCTTTACCTGCACCACATGGTTAAAAGAGATGCGTGAGTATTATCACAAATACCCAGTGAGACGGTCCTCCCATCTACGACTGCGCACACAGACGCGATGGATCCGCTCAGGCAAACACGCATCAAACAACACACAAAGCAAACACAACAACACGGCTCAACCACAGCCCAACAGGCAGCCTGTCGATCGACACTACCACTAGGTGTCGATCGACAGCCCTGTTCACACCTGTCGATCGACACACCCACGGTGCCTGTCGATCGACAGCTCAACGGAGCCCTGTCGATCGACACACCCACGGTGCCTGTCGATCGACAGCTCCTCAGGACCCTGTCGATCGACAGCTCCTCAGGACCCTGTCGATCGACACAACCTCTAGGTGTCGATCGACAGCTCCTCGATCACCTGTCGATCGACACAACCTCTAGGTGTCGATCGACAGCCTCGTGTGACCCTGTCGATCGACACACCCAAGGGCTGTCGATCGACAGGTCGTCGCAGATTCATAGGAGATCGATCAATTATCCTCTCGGATCGATTCCTCCTCTGCGATAACACGAAACCTGCACAACAAACACAATCCAACAATCCATACACCACAAAACACACAGAAACAACATCAATCATCACAATCAATCAGTTTTTAACCTACCACCATACAACCCTAACGAATCCACCGGCCCAGAAGCCATGGTCACGCACTCACCTTAGATTTTCGGTTAGATTCTGGTAGAATTGAGGCTAGACACGAATTCAGCAACAACCACCACGAAATTCCTCCTCAAATCGATCAAGAACGAAACCCTAATCACAAACTATCAGGAACAAGAGAAACTCCTCTCAAACTCTCTGTTTCTGATTTTTGGGACTTTGGTTCGCTCAAATACGGCCAAAAACTCTTAAATACGAAGCCCTAGGGTTTACCCAAACCGGCCCGGTCCAATTGAACGACTTAAATCGAACCAGAAAACTAACCCAATTCGAGCCCCTGTCGATCGACAGACACTAGGTTTGTCGATCGACAGCCCTTAAGAGCCCTGTCGATCGACAGACACCATGTGTGTCGATCGACAGACACTAGGTTTGTCGATCGACAGCCCTTAAGAGCCCTGTCGATCGACAGACACCATGTGTGTCGATCGACAGCCCCTCCATTTTACTAAAAATGGTTCACGGGCGTCACAATTCTCCCCCACTAAAACTGGATTCGTCCTCGAATCCTCTAACACTACCCACCAATCTACCCTGGCCTAACCCGCCAGCAACACCGGAGACTACATCTCCCAGACCTTCCCGAGGTTCACATCCGTCCTATGCACATAGACCCGTCTCAGACATTGATTGCCCATAGCTCATAACCACCATCTAGCTTCGGGATCGTCACCCCTCAGCTCTAGGTGTCTAGTATCAACCCACCTCAGTCCGCGCAGTCCTGACGGTGTTCGATACTCAACCATCTCCACACACCTCAATCCATCAAGACACACAGTCTATCAAGCTCTCGGTATGCAGAGATCTGCCAGAGGTCGCAACCTCCCAAACTATCCCCATACCCTCACGATCTCAGTCCGCGCAGTCCTGACGAACGATCGGTATGCGGGGAACCCACTGCCCCCCGGAGAGACGCATCTCTCAAGATCTGCCAAGAAAGACCGAGGTCTAACTCTGAGCTACGCAATCAATTCCTAACGTCTATAATGCACCTCTGACCGGAACTACCTCCTAAGGTCTCACATGATATTCCCCTCCCGGAATACCATCACAATCGTGATCATCACAGATCACCCGGACCATCCCTCACCCCGGATGTCCCTGCAGAGTCTCTCCCGGAACTAGACAGTTCTAACAACCGTAAAACTTCTATTCCGAGACTCTCACACACACACACACACAACCCGCTAGAGTCCCCACCGAAACTGGCAAGTTCTATCCGCAATAAAACTTCCATTTCGGGGTTCTCTAACCACCAACACATGACTCGCAAGTCAAACACATAAGAAAAACACTTTCTTATTCACTGGAAAAATGTCATAATCATTACAACTTTAATGAAAATACAAAAATCCACAACCAAAAACCTCACCACACACGGTGATCACAACACAAAAACTGAAACTGGAAACCGCAAAGAAAACGAATTCACTCTTCTGCTTGCTTCTCGAACCACTTCTTGAACTTCGTTTTCATCTTTGCCTCTGGTTCCCAAGTCTCCTCCTGAATACCGTCACAGTCCCACAAGACTCTCAACAACGGCACTCTCTTCCGGCGCAGAACCTTGATACTTCTCTCAAGAATCCTAACCGGCCTCATCCCAACAGTCAGATTTGGCTGAAGATCTGCGGGAATCGTCACTGCTACCTCCTCAGAAGCATGCAAGCATCTCCTGAGTTTCGAAACGTGAAACACATCATGGAATTTCTCCATAATCGGAGGCAGCTCCAACCGATAAGCAACTGGTCCCACACGTTCCACAACCCGGAACGGACCCATGTACCTCGTACTCAGCTTATCCTCGGATATGGACCTGTTCAGACCCCGCATCATCGCCATCTTGAGATACACTCGATCTCCGACTGCAAACTCCAACTCTTTCCTTCTCCTATCGGCATAACTCTTCTGCCGATCCTGAGCCTCTTTCATGTTCAGCTTCACAACACGGATCTTCTCCGTCGTCTCCTGAACAAAATCAGCCCCAAAGATGCTCCTTTCCCCCACTTGGGTAAAACAAAGCGGAGTACGACATGGCCTCCCATACAACGCCTCAAAAGGAGCCATTCCGATACTCGCCTGAAAACTGTTGTTATATGCGAACTCCACCAAACTCAAGTGATCCGCCCAATGACCACCCCAATCTAGCACACACATCCTCAACAGATCTTCCAGTGTCTGAATCGTCCTTTCGGACTGTCCATCCGTCTGCGGATGATTAGCTGTACTCATGTGCACCTTAGTGCCCATCTCAGCCTGAAAAGCTCTCCAGAACACTGAAGCAAACCTCGGATCTCGATCCGACACAATACTCGCTGGCACTCCATGCAACCTCACAATTTCCTTCACATACTTCTTAGCCAAGACCTCCGCTCCGTCTGTCTTCTTAATGGCCAGAAAATGTGCTGACTTAGTCAGACGATCCACAATCACCCAAATCACGTCATAGGTCCGAGAAACCGGCAACCCTACCACGAAATCCATATTGATCATGTCCCACTTCCACTCTGGAATGGGTAGACTCTGCAATAAGCCACTAGGAACTTGGTGCTCAGCCTTCACCAACTGACACACATTGCAAGCTGCAACCCAATCTGCCACATCTCTCTTCATCCCGACCCAATGATAGTACCTCTTCAGATCCCTATACATCTTAGTCGCTCCCGGATGAATCGAAAACTTACTCGCATGAGCTTCTCTCAGAATTTCCTGCCTCAAGTCCTCATCCTTAGGAACACAGACTCGTCCATGCACTAAGATAGTCCCGTTAGCAGAAACCTGATATTCGGAACCAGTAGCCTTGGAGAGATCTAACAACACCGGATCCTGCTCCTGAGCTACTCGAATCCTGCTCAATAGATCCGCCTGATCTGCCGCCGCTAACCCCAACGGTTCCTCTGAAGTAACACATAACCTCAAAGTACTAAGTACACTCACCAGATTCTCCACATCCCGCTCCTGAGATGAATCATACCTCCTTCGACTAAGAGCATCAGCTACAGTGTTAGCCTTACCCGGATGGTAAACAATGTCCAAGTCGTAATCAGCCAACAACTCCGACCATCGCCTCTGTCGTACATTTAAATTCTGCTGAGTAAAAATGTACTTCAGATTATGATGATCAGTGAACACCTGAACTCTGCCACCATACAAGTAAGACCTCCAGATTTTCAACGCGAAGATCACTGCAGCCAACTCTAAGTCATGAACAGGATAATTGCCCTCATGCTTCCTCAACTGCCTCGAAGCATAAGCAATCACCTTACCCTGCTGCATCAACACACAACCCAAACCAACTCCCGAAGCATCTGTGTACACCACATAAGGCTCACCCGGTTCAGGCAACGCCAATACTGGTGTACTAGTCAACATCGTTTTCAGCTTCGCGAAACTCAGCTCACAATCAGCAGACCACACGAAAGGAACATCCTTCCCTGTCAGCTTCGTCATGGACTGAGCCATACTCGCAAAACCTTTGACGAATCTCCGATAATAGCCTGCCAACCCAAGAAAACTCCTGATCTCAGTTGCATTCTTCGGTCTAGGCCAATCTCGGATAGACTGAATCTTCGCCGGATCTACAGAAACTCCTTCTGCAGAAACGATGTGACCTAAAAATCCCATCTCTCTCTGCCAGAAACTGCACTTACTCAACTTCGCAAACAGCTTCTGTTCCCGCAACTTCTCCAGAACTCTCCTCAAATGGACCTCATGATCCTCCTGACTCTTCGAGTAAACCAGAATATCATCGATGAAAATGATTACAAACTCATCCAGATACTCCTGGAAAACCCCGTTCATCAACCTCATAAACGCCGCAGGTGCGTTCGTCAACCCGAATGGCATTACTACAAACTCAAAGTGCCCATACCGAGTCCTGAAAGCCGTCTTCCGAACATCTGCTTCGTCGATCGGAATCTGGTGGTAACCGGATGCCAGGTCAATCTTAGAAAACCAAGTAGCCCCTCTCAACTGATCTAACAACTCATCAATTCTCGGAAGAGGATACTTGTTCTTCACAGTGACTCGGTTAAGACCTCGATAATCGATGCACAACCGGAAACTACCATCTTTCTTCTTCACAAACAACACCGGTGCTCCCCACGGTGAAGTACTTGGTCGAATAAACCCCTTCTCTAACAAATCCTCTAACTGCTTCTTCAGTTCCGCTAACTCTGCTGGAGCCATTCGATAAGGCGCCTTAGACAACGGCGTCGTTCCGGGTTCTAACTCAATCGTGAAAGGATCCGACCGAGATGGCGGTAACCCTTGCAACGACTGAAAGACATCTTCGAAATCCCGAGCGACCCGAATATCTCTCACAGCAACCCCACCAACCGCCTCCGGCATTACAATCGTGGCCAAGTAAGCCTCGCAACCCCTCTCAATCATCGCCTCAGCTTGAACAAGGGAGATCACAAGACTACCTGAAGTCGGTCTCACTCCTTGATAAACCAACCTGCCACCTTCACGTTCGAATACCACCCGACCCCGATGACAATTCAGATGGACTCTGTACCGATTCAACCAATCCATACCAAGGATAACATCGTACAGTTCCACCGGACTAATCACTAAGTCAGCTGGCATCAACTCTCCCGCTACCAGAATATCCACCTCCTTCGCCCGGTCATGCGTAGCTAGAAATTCACCTCCAGCAACCATAACCGGTCCAGTCCGCTCACCAGCGTCACTCCGGATACCACTTCTCTCGGCATGGTCCGGAGTAATGAAGCAATTCGATGCTCCAGAATCAAACAACACATGGGATTCACACCCACCTACAAACAAGGTCCCTACACAATTCCCAAGTGCTAAGCAACCTAACTTTCTATCACAGGCAAACGATCTAACACAAGCACTAAGCATTCTACACTACTGAATTCACAAAGTCTAAATTAGAAAGTTACCTGTGATCGGTCTAGAGCTCGGTTCTCCCGGCGCTGCTATAGCCGGCGGACGCTCCATCGCCGCGATCTGATCCAAAGGCTGCACCGGCCCATACTGAGCTACTGGCTGGACCACTGCCACTGCCAACGGCTGCAACTTCGGACAGTTCGGTCTGATGTGCCCCGACTCACCACACTGATAGCACGTCCGAACTCCTCGAACCTCACTCCGCTTCGGGCAACTCGCCCTCTGGTGGTCTAGACTCCCACAAATGTAACAGCCTCGGCCACCTTGGCCCGATCCCGAAGTACCTTCCCACCTCCTCTTCTGCCCTTGCGCAGGCTTGCCGCCTTTGCCAGGACCTGCCTGCTGCACCTGCTGCTGCTGAGGCCTCCAAGGCTGAACAGCTGGAACTACAATCGCAGCCTGCTCCCTCAGATCCTCTCGATCTGCGCAGCCACCTCTACCAGCTCCACTCTACTCGCGAACCTGATGCCTCTGCACCGAGTCCGCAAATCCGGACGAAGTCCTCGCAAGAACCTCCGAACCTGAGCCTGCTCATCCTCAAAGCTCCTACCAGCATAACCCAGGAGTCTGTTAAACTCCACGTCATACTCCCGCACCGACCTCGTGCCCTGAGTCAAGTCCAAGAACCTCGCCTCTAAACGATCCAACGCCTCCTGAGGAAAGAACTTGGAGTTGAACTCCGTCACAAAATCTGACCACGCCATCGCAGTCCCGGCCCACCTAGCCGCTACACTCCTCCACCAGAGATGTGCATCACCGTCCAAATAATGGACCGCCAAATCAATCTTGTATCCCTCGGGACACCTAATCGAGCGAAAGTTCCGCTCCACCCTCATCCGCCACTCATCAGCCTCCTCAGGCTTCACACTACCCGCAAAAGAACCCGTACCGATCCTCTGCATCTGCTCCATCATACGAATATATGACGGAACCTCCTCAGCACCCGCAGCCCTCGGCTGCACCTCTGCCACTCGTGGCAACTCTGGAGCCTGCACTGGTACCGCACCCGGTAACCGCTCCAACAACTGACTCAGCAGATCAGCCAGACGGTCATCTCTAGCTTGGGCTACACCCGCGGCCGCAACCGCACCCACAGCTGGAACAGCACCACCAGCACCACCAGCCTCAACAGGACCCAAACCAGCCCCTACAGGACCCACACTGGCCCCCACACTGGCAGTCACACTGGCAGTCTGCCCATCATGCACCGACTGCTGACCTGCCTCAGGCCCATGCGCGGAACTCTGAACCTCACTAACCACTGGCTCCTCCACGAGTCCGCGACCCCGGCCTCGGCCTCCTCGGCCCCCACGACCACGCCCTCTAGCTGCTCTAGCCATCACACTGCACTCAAAAGCGGACCAGCTAAGCACTAGAAAGACTCAAACACAACAATCAACACTTACCGTGGAATCTCTTTAAAGGCTCGAAGGGAGATGATCTAGAACCCCCAAACTCACAGAATTGCAATTTACCAAATTCAATCCTAGCAGTTCTAGCCCGTCTTAAAACCGTAAGGGCTCTGATACCAAACTGAAACGACCCGACCCGTTTTTTTTTTTTTTTAAACCAAAAGCTCTTAGTCTCAGACTAGCATTCCCATAAATGCTCGTCCTCCACAACCAAGCCACACAAACAAGCAACCAGCGGATAACACACTAAAACCAACATGCAGATTCCATTAAATTACTAACCAGTTCAACAACAAATTCCAATCAATCCAGCAACCTAACCAGGTTCTAAAACAATAAAAGAAATAAGATAAACCACACAGCATGAAAACCGAGACCCTAGATCATCTCCCTCTTCGTTGCCATGATTCCACGATCACAATTTGCCTTTACCTGCACCACATGGTTAAAAGAGATGCGTGAGTATTATCACAAATACCCAGTGAGACGGTCCTCCCATCTACGACTGCGCACACAGACGCGATGGATCCGCTCAGACAAACACGCATCAAACAACACACAAAGCAAACACAACAACACGGCTCAACCACAGCCCAACAGGCAGCCTGTCGATCGACACTACCACTAGGTGTCGATCGACAGCCCTGTTCACACCTGTCGATCGACACACCCACGGTGCCTGTCGATCGACAGCTCAACGGAGCCCTGTCGATCGACACACCCACGGTGCCTGTCGATCGACAGCTCCTCAGGACCCTGTCGATCGACACAACCTCTAGGTGTCGATCGACAGCTCCTCGATCACCTGTCGATCGACACAACCTCTAGGTGTCGATCGACAGCCTCGTGTGACCCTGTCGATCGACACACCCAAGGGCTGTCGATCGACAGGTCGTCGCAGATTCATAGGAGATCGATCAATTATCCTCTCGGATCGATTCCTCCTCTGCGATAACACGAAACCTGCACAACAAACACAATCCAACAATCCATACACCACAAAACACACAGAAACAACATCAATCATCACAATCAATCAGTTTTTAACCTACCACCATACAACCCTAACGAATCCACCGGCCCAGAAGCCATGGTCACGCACTCACCTTAGATTTTCGGTTAGATTCTGGTAGAATTGAGGCTAGACACGAATTCAGCAACAACCACCATGAAATTCCTCCTCAAATCGATCAAGAACGAAACCCTAATCACAAACTATCAGGAACAAGAGAAACTCCTCTCAAACTCTCTGTTTCTGATTTTTGGGACTTTGGTTCGCTCAAATGCGGCCAAAAACTCTTAAATACGAAGCCCTAGGGTTTACCCAAACCGGCCCGGTCCAATTGAACGACTTAAATCGAACCAGAAAACCAACCCAATTCGAGCCCCTGTCGATCGACAGACACTAGGTGTGTCGATCGACAGCCCTTAAGAGCCCTGTCGATCGACAGACACCATGTGTGTCGATCGACAGCCCCTCCATTTTACTAAAAATGGTTCACGGGCTTCACACTACATATCATGTCTCTATTCACCAACACGAAATCAAAGTGCTTCTCCCACTTCTGAAGGTAAAAGGTGAGGGCGGTTTAAAAATCTGAAATCAAATATTCAATATATCCAGCTTAAGGAGCTTGAAAATTATAAACTCGCGCACTAATGAAATAAATAGTTGAAGCTAAAACCATAAAGACTTTATGAACTATCGTTTATAGGCTTACCTTGAGTGAGAGCCTTAGTTTTGTAAAGGTAACGGGTATGAATTGCTAAGTTCCAAGTAACGGGAATGCTACTTTCAAATGTCCGAGTTTACTTGCAATTCAAAACTTGAAACCCCATATCATGCTCCTTGGCAACAATCTACCACAAATCGGAAAACGTAATCAAATAACGAAGCTTGGTAATGAGTCAACATAGTAAGAGAAGTTGATGTAAAATATTTGTAAAAGAGAACACAATATGCGGCTCAAAGCCATGGTAGGTTAAAAAAATGGGTAATGCTATAATTAACCACCTCTACATTCACTAATTTTTTAAGAAATGGAAATGGTTGCGACTTGTCAATGTGAAACATGGAAAGAAGATAATGTGATAGGTCTTTCTTATTGGTTTTTTCCCTTTCTACATATCATTAGTTAATATTTAAGAATGTGATGTAAAGAAAATTCAAAAGTTTTCAAAGATGCTCTCACTAAATCCATCCTCTTCTTTGAAGGACAAAGGTCTGGAAAACTTTACAAATAAAGTTTACTTGGGAGTAAATAGAAACTAACCATTTCAGATTTAAAGCTTTCAAGATGCTTGGCCATGTTGACATTAGTTTTCAAATTCTCAAGTTCTTGAGCTCTCTATTTCTCCTGCAGCAGCTGACCGAGCCTCTTGATCTTTCTAGAAACTTATGTGCTTTGTGGGGTGTGCTGTAGAGCCATTTCAAATGCAGCCAAGGGCTGTCACAATCATCAAAGAGATTTTTACTACCACGATTACAGCATTGTAATCAAAATTTAAAAGGAGAATAAAAAAGACCAAAACAAGAGAAGAATTTACATCTTCGTATTTCTCCATGGCTTAGAGCACAAAACCTTTCTTGAAGTACCCCTGAAGAAGATAGACCGGAAAAGCCATTGTTTACATGAGAACACATTCTCTTGTTTTGACTCACCTTCTCCCATTGAGAACTCAGTTTGATGGTTATCTCTGCATCAGCTAAAGCTTTGCTAAGCTTAACTAAACCCAAAAATGCAGCAGCTCGGTTACTGCAACATATCAAGAAAACCTTTACTACACTATAAAAATCAGCTCACATCAACTCACACATTGATCCAAATTAGCATTCTGCTCTAATCAACATTCACATAACCTTAAACCATCTAAAAAATGCAGCAGAGTTTTACAACACTCTAAAATCAGCTCACATTAACTCACATAATGATCCAATTCAGTATTCTGCAATAAGCAACATTAACATAACCTAACCACACCCTCAATTGGTTTGGGTAAGCCATTTGTTAGTATGATGAAGAATAAGCATTTAGATGAGAATGGTGTACCTGTTCATCTATCAAGAGCAACTCGAGGCTGATGAGTAGTCAAATGGAGACACGATTCACATCCTCCTAGTTATGATATGGAGAAGCAGAATATGGTTCTCTTTTCCCTTAAAAAATAAAACCCAAGTACATCACAATATACATATCTCGTTAATCTTCTCCTCTCTTGAAGTTTAGGTTTATTCATCTTGGCTGCTTATCAATCCATTTTGGAAATTGGTTCAAACTCCGGAATCGTGAAGACTGAAATAAAGTTTATTCCTGTTTTCTTTGACCACCACTTTGTGTTGTCAAAGGAAACTTGGAAAGAAAAAGTTTAGTAATCACAAGTATATAGATTGCACGTTCAAGTTCCTGAAACTAAAGAAAAGGTGTAGTAACCACAAGCATATTCCAAGTTTTATTAATCAATGATCAAGCCAATATTGGTGAACATTGTGGGATTCTTTTCACCATGGATGGTACCTTAAAGAAAGATGTTGACTTTAATCGTTGGCTCCTTCTTTCGTTTATGAGGATGCTTGTACGCCGGGTTCTCAACCATCTCTGATCTCTGTAGACATAAGAATAGAAGAAACGTAATGAGATTCCAATCGAAGAAACGTAGTAAGAATGTATGAGTGGTGTGTAGTGCCCGAATCGGGTTCTATATATATAAAAGTTATGCAGCCGTTACTACGTCATATAATCTTCAATTGCAGATTTAAGAATGAGAGAAGTGGAAGAGATTTGGAGCTTTTGGTCTGATTTAAGATGTGAATTCAAGATGAGAGTTGTGTTGTAAGGGAGGTGGATCGCGTTCTCGGTAAGTCGTGAGGAATTTTGGGTAACGGAGATGTGAGAAGTCGAGATGTGAGATTAGATTTTTGTTGTAGAAGAAGAAAGACTGTAGTATTTGGGACAGGCTCATATTGAATTTGAGAACCTATAACTTAAAATTGGGCTTGTTGTTATTCGATTAAGCCCAACTAAAAAAAACGTATCTGACATGGCAGTTTTAGTGGACAGGAAAATTCACATTTTTGCTGATGTGGATGGCCTTAGAAGACAGGAATTCTTCCCCTTTTATATAAAGGAGATGTTCCACTATGTTAATTATTATACAATTTGTATTTATTTCACTGGTTACACTAAAATTTCAAAAACAATTATATTATTAACAAGAAAAATATTGTAGAAAAAACAATATCAACAACAATGTATATAATAAAAATCAAAAGAAATACATATTTTCATCTTTTTAAAGTGTAAAAGTTATAAATAATTTATCCGCGTGTACGCGTATTAGTCACCTAGTTTATCTATCTATGTAGAATTATTTTTAGTTACGTACAACATAATTTAATGATTGATTAGTTGGTTGATTTTGTTGGTTAAACTTATAATCGAGTGAACTGTATTTATGTTGTTATAACGTTACGATTTAAGTTATGGTTTATCGTTACAAACGATAAAAATTGATATAGTTATAGTAAAGAGATTGTATCTACACATAATTTTCGTTATAACAAAATCTAATACGAAAAAGAAAATAGTGGATTTAATGTTTCATTAGCGAGTAAAAAAAAAGCATCAAATTCACTCCTCTGTTTTTCCAACCAACCTCAACGTCACTTCTTTTGTGGTATCTTTTCAATATATATATAATAAATTGTTTTCTGAATTTTTTTTATAATTGACATTGTATTCTTGATTTGAAATCAATGAAATTGTTGGCAAAAAAAAACTGTTTAAAAAATGCTATAAAACATTTTCAAATAAAAAAATTCATTGTTCTGTATTTTTGAATCCTGTTCATTATTACCAAAAACAATATTATTTACAATTTTATTAAATTTAAGTAAATTTATAAACTATTTTGATAGTATATCATATGATCTAATTTTTCACAGTCAAAATTTTAATATATTTTTGTTTTGTACTAATAAAAAGGCTATAACTTATTTCTATATTGGTTTTTCAAATTCTATGTGTTAAGTTCTAGAGGTTAAGTTAACCCTGAAAAATCACTTTACAAAACTAATTATGCCAAAAAAGCCTATATGGTTCCCAAAAAGTACCTCAATTAAATAAAGTTGTTCGTTTAATATATAAAGTATCAAAATTTGAAAGTTCTACACATTCAGATTATACCGTTAACAGAAATAAAAAAAAATATTATTTTCCAAATCAGTTTGGGGATATAATCGAACCCTAAATCGTTTTCCTCTTTCTCTCAAAAGGTTTTGGAAACATCCTTTTGCTTAAATCGAAATCAACATCTTGATTAAAAGTTTTTTGTGGTCTAAAAGTAAACAAATTAAAAACACATGAATGCATAAGATAACACTAAGCACATATTACATTTTTAAAAGTTTAAGATATTTAATCTGATCGGAAGATGCATATAAGCTCTGTACATGTAATGTTTTGTAACATTTATGGTCAACATGTTGGAGCTCGATAGTTCAGTTAGATGCTAACTAGACCAATGAGGGCCAGGAGCTAGACTGTCCAAGTCCTCGAGAGGATCTTACGTAGAATCAAAACTAAGAAGCTCCTTCAACTCCAATAGTATATTCCCATACAGTCATGATGAAGTAGAGCAATGGAATCAACAAAAATGGCTAAGAATTTGTTGTTGAGCTTAAACTCAGTTTAATATTTAGACAGTTTGACTATTTTCAATTCTTTCTTTTGCTCACTCGTGTGAAGATAGAACAAAGAAAACATAATAAAAATGTAAAGAGAGAGGCAAGAAAATACATCGTCCTAAGCGATTTTAGCTTTTCTTGTATTTAATTCCGTCCCCGACCAAAGAAAAGCCGAGCACAACTTATCAATCTCCAGTATACACTCACGAGGAAGCCTAAAGGCAGCCATCTAAAAGTTGTAAATACTCCAATACTACCGAACCAATTAGGCATAACATACCTACATAAGAATAGAACCTCGGCGGCCATGTCCCAATACGATTTTAGACTTGTTCAATTAGGCAAAGATAATCTTGAGCCGTCATACATTTATTGATGAAAGGTAGTCCTAAATATTTCAAGTGCCTCACCTTCAAAAGGAAATTGAATTCTCATCTGTTGACGAACTACCTCTTGTAGATTTCTCAATATTTATCTTCATGCCTAAGATTTTTTCGAACTCATCAAAAACCTTTTCATATCTTCTACATATACTAACCTCACCTTACCATCCATAAAAATCATAATATCGTCCGCAAAACTCAGATGAGTTAGATCTGTGGTCTTGCATCTAGGATGGTATCCCAATCGCCTACCAGTCGCATCTCTCACAAGTATATTCGACAACACATCCAAGTAGCGAACTTGGATGGAACTTATATAAACAAGTAAAAAGAAGAAATGTATAAATTATAAGAACGAAGTACATTATTCATTTGAAACAAAAACAACTTGTAAATCAAGTAGCTGAGGGTAAGAGAGAGATTTAGGTATGTGAGGAGGAGGGAGAAGCAGCAGAAGCTAGGGTTTGGCGAACATATTTGTGAGCCCAAACATGTTTACCATCAATAGTATACTTGTTCCTATTTCTTCCACAAACAATCTCTTCCATCTTCGACACATAACGCATCTTCAACACCATCCTCGCATACAATGGCTGCTCAAACTCTTCAACTTCTTGCATCTCTACCGCTTCAATCACTTCCCCAAATTTCCGCGTGAAGTAAACCCTAACTTGCTCTTCCGATATGGGATATCCTTTCGAAAACGTCAGAAATACCGTCCTATCGTCTGGCGCAACCTCCTCCTCAGTCTTGTTTGGTTCTTGTTTAGCCGGAGGAGGAGTAGTAGGAACCCAGACTGGTTGAACATAAGGCCTGTAAGTGGTTGCTTGTGGACCACGTACCCTACTTGAGGTTGCTTGTTGAGCACTTACCCTGATCTTCTTGAACTCATCAATGGCTTTCTCTCTTTCCAAAGCCAGATTTCTCTCCTTCTTAAACCTCTCTGCTTCTTCGCATAAATCTTCGAATGCTCGGTTGCAGATTTGGCTTATATTCTTTCTCAATCCAATGAGAAAGCTTTCACGTTTCTCGTTGATAACATTGAGACTAAGCCTGCCTCCAGTAAGACCTACGATCAAAGGTATAACCGATTGATCATAGTTGTTGTTCCCACCGAAGATCATTGATGAGAAGAAATCTTTGTTGTACAAGAACCTTAGACAAACAACGATTTCCTTAGCCACCGCATTGATGGATGCGAGTGATAATGAGACAACAAGATACGAGATTAGGTCACGAGCGTAACCGTTTTGCTCAAGAAATAAGAGAAAACCAATCACTTGATATGATTGGTTGATGTCTCGGTTTAGATCAATGACAAGACTTTTGAATAAACTTCTGTCGATTCTGTGAAAAGCATTGAACTCTTCTTTTGTTACCGGAGTAGATAATAGAGAAGAAGAAGGAAAGTTTGAGAACATTGGAAAAAAAGGAGAAGCCATGATGAATTTTGTTTGATATTTGTTTGTGGCGATAGTGATGTGAGTATCTGAGTTCTGAGAGAGAGATTATATAGAGGGTTTATGGGAAAGGTGGATAGGTGTAATCTTATGCGCAGTATATCTTTCCTTGAATGTTTTATCCTGGTTCATGTTTCTAATTAATATTGAAAAGTCATAACATTCAGATTTTAGAAAGAGATTTTTCATCGTATAGTAATAATAGGTTTTTGAATCGTATAGACATTGTATAGTCATGATCCAGTTGGTCATGGTCATACTGTTTCCTTTTTTTAATAAACTATCCATAATATTCCTTTTTTTTAACATACTATCTATAATATTCCTTTTAGTCTCATTTTCCATATGTTTCTTCCTTTTCCATTTATTTTTAATAAAATTGATTAATGACTGGTTGGTTTTTTTCGAGTGGATTTTATTAGTGTCGTTATTATTTTATTAATTTAAACTATTTGCTTATGAATTTTAAATGATAAAAAAAATTTGAATACTATAAAACATTTTCAAATAAAAAAATTCATTGTTTTGTATTTTTGAATTATGTTATTAACAAAGAACAACATTATTTCACAATTTTATTAAGTATAAGTAAATTTTATAACCTATTTGGATGGAATATCATATGATTTGTTTTTTCATAGTCAACATTTTAATATTTTTTTATAATAATGAAAAGATTATAACTTATTTCTGTATTGATTTTTAAAGACTCACTTATCTATCCATTCCATAATAGAACATCTGGTAAAACCGAATTTCTAAATTTGAATATCGGCCACATACTTAAAAAATTTCGACAATTTATTTATATATGCGGAATTATTTTTAGTTACGTAGAAAAAAATCGAATACAGAAAAGCAAAACAAGCAAAATAACGGATTTATGGGGTGTTATTGGGGATTGAATTTGTATAGATTTCTAAAATTTTAAAAATCCAAAGATTTGTTAAGTTTGTAGAGAGTTTTGTGTATTTTAAAAGTTTAGTTATAAAGATTTTAAGAATCCAATGGTTTTATAAGGTATTATCAAAATCTTGTTTAATGAGTTAAATTATAAGAAATTCATCTACAAATAACATTAGATTCTAGTAGATTTATAGAATCATTAAAAACCAAATTTTTCCAATAATAAGAGATTTCACTTGGAATTTGAAAATCCTCAAACCAATAACAATTACTTAGAATTTAAGAATCCAATTCCCAATAACGATGGATTTTCAAAATTTTAAAAATCTATACAAATCCAATCCCCAATAACACTCTCTTAGTTATCGGGTAGCGAGTTAAAATTGTTTATGGAAAACTTCAATTTCAATTCTCTTTCTTTTTTTCCACCTTAAGGCTATAATTTATTTCTAAATTGATTTTTGAAGACTATTTAGTCCATCGATTCTATTATAGAAATTTTTGTAAAACCTATTTTCTAAATCCGAATAATCGATCACTTATCTAAATAATTCCCGAGAATATATTTATATATGGGATTATTTTAGTCACATACAACATACTCCCTCTGTTTCATATTAGTTGTCATTCTACGCTTTTTCTTTTGTATCAAATTAGTTGTCGTTTTACATTTTCAATGCAGATTTATGACTGATTTTACATTTTTATCCATACTCTTTTAGCTTGTTAATTATATATATCAAATGAAAAACACATTAATTAGGGGTAAAACAGAATTTTTAAATGTTTTCTTAATTGACGTGAAATCATCTAGAACGACAACTAAAATGAAACGGAGGGAGTAGTTATTAATTTGTATTTCAAATTGACTATTTATTTTCCCTAAGAAAGCGATTTCAAATTGATTATATATGAGGTTCTGCATTTCTTGAAGACCTCCAAAGCTAAAGAAAACTACTCAATGGCGGTATGAGCAAGGCATATCACCGCTTAGAATGGAATGTTATTCCAAGTGTACTAGTTAAGCTTGATTTCTATGATTCTTGGGTGATGTAACGTGTCTCTAAAGTTTCGTTTTCTTTAGGTGAATGGATTTCTAGAATGTATGTGTTCAACCAAAGAGATGAATAAGGCTATCCCATCTTCCCTTACCTCTTCACTATATGTGAAAAGGTTCATTCATGTTTGTGCCATAGAGTCCATGAAGATGGAAAGCTTAATGGAATCAAAGTTTCTAGAGGCTATCTTAAAATAAACGACATGTTATTTGTCATATGACACTATGTTTTTCCGGAAAGCTAATGTTAAAAGTTGTCAAGAGCTCAACAGAATCATGTCCAAATATGAAGAGGTGTCTTGTCAACTTATCAACTATCAAAAAATCCTCAGTTTCTTTCTAAAAAAAGACTCCCCTCATAATAAAAAACTAAGATGATGTATATTTTACAAATCAATAGTGAAGGTTGAGTAGGGAAGTATTCATGACTTGTTTACTTTCATTGTTGATAAGTTCAAACAGAAAGATCCTACAAAGTTTCTTTCGGGTGCTGGCAAGCTTGTTTTGCTAAAGAGTGTTCCATTACGATAAGTGGAGTGGAATAGCGAGGTGTAGAAGATGAGAACTTCACCAAAGGTCAAACTATTCATGTGGAAAACTTCACTAAATGTGGCCTACGATTCCTCTAATTTTTTATGTCGTTGCTGGATTTCCAAGAAGAAAGGATCCCTTCTCTTTGCCTCTTTCAAATTCGAAAAATGTGCCCTCTCCCCTTGAATTTACATAAACCAAAGAGTTTTGAGCAATAAAATTTTTATGGTTGCATAAACCATCCTCAGAGCAATTTGAAATACAAATAAATTATGTTGTAGGTAACTAAAATATCTTTTGATTATTTTTTAAAATAAGAACAATAACTATAGTTTTTTTAATTTTAAATTTTCAGGATTCACTATTTTTTTCATTATAGAAAATTTGGAGAACTGAACTTTTAAATTCGAATAATATGTCATTTGTCCAAATATTTTTCGAATGTAAGTATTTTATACTTGTATTTCGAATAGATTACATATATGTTTATAAATCATAGATGATTTGTATTTAAGTAAGATTTTTTTTTTAACCAACCGAACTTTTTATATTAAGACACTTCAACCTCAAAGAGGAAGTTTACAAAGATGTGAGACCTCGCTTAGCTAATGAATCGGCTAAAACATTTGCCGTACGGGGAATAAAATTAAAAGAGATAGATGTGAACTCATTCTTAAGACATCGAATGTCATGAAGAATAGGGTTCAACTCATTGCTCGACTCATTCGAATTGAGTAGGGAAACGAGAGATAAAGAATCCGAGTTGCAGTTATCTCTCTGTATTTAAGTAAGATATTTGTTATTTTTCTTCTTGAAAACTTAGGTGATAGTCCTTTCTTACATAGTCTTTCCACATCTTTTCAACTCCCAAACACAATCGACAACTAATATCACAAAAAAATCTAAAATATCTAAACACAACTTAACAAATTTTAAATCAAATTAAAAAAAGGATTTAAGGAAATATCAAAACAATTTTGTAATTTAAAAAGACAGGTCAGCAACAGCATAAAGCAGGCAAGAGAAACATAACACCTTCTCCTTTCTCAAACAAAAAATCTCAAAGCTCAGTTTCAGAGATCTCTCTCTCTCTCTCTCTCTCTCTCTCTCTCTCTCTCTCCATCTTCTCCTTGTTTTCGCTGATTCGATGCCTTCTCGTAGAAGAACTCTCCTCAAAGTCATCATCCTCGGTGATAGTGGGTCAGTTTCATCTCCTTTTCTCTCTCTAACTCTCTGTATCTATGTATGTGTGTATGTATCTGCTTCTCCGATGTGATCTAGTGTTTCCATGAGTTAAAAAGTAGTCTTTTTCTTCTGGGTCAAAGTTTTTGCCGATTTCAAGTTTGGATTTTTGTGAAAGATGAAAACTTTTTGATTGGATTGGATCTGATTGGTTGATTTCTGTCGCTTCTAGGTTTAATTGTTCTGTAGTTTCTTGGAATTGAATTTGTATTAAGTCTAAAGTCTAAAGTGATAAACTTTTTGCTGATTTAGTTTAAATCAAGTCTAAAGTGATGATCTTTGTGTTTGGTGTTTTTGCAGGGTAGGGAAGACTTCTTTGATGAATCAGTATCCTAAAACTGTGTTGTGAATAGAATTAAGAAGATACTACAATGGGTTTCTAGTATTATGTTGTTTTTTGAGTTAGATGAGATTTGTGTTACTGTTTTACTTTAACACTATGCTTTTAGATATGTTAATAAAAAGTTTAGTAACCAGTACAAGGCTACTATTGGAGCTGATTTCTTGACTAAGGAAGTTCATTTTGAAGACCGTCTTTTCACTTTACAGGTTTGTTGTAGCATCACATTCTCAATAAGCTACTTTCATTTTTTTTTCCTTGGAGCATGCTTATAGATTAACGTATTAGCTTCAGGCTGATCTTTTCTGGTGTATCTATGCTTAACTTTTGTGGGAAAATAAGTCTTGTACATACTATTGGCAACTTTAGTTCTGTGAGATCGTTGTGCATTATCTCGAGTACTATATGTCTCGGGATACATAATTTCAACACGTTTCATATGTTTTGTCCTCTTTGGTTAGAGCATTAGAAGCTAAGGTCTTGCTTTTTTAACAGATATGGGACACGGCTGGTCAGGAAAGGTTCCAGAGCCTTGGTGTAGCGTTTTATCGTGGTGCTGATTGCTGTGTTCTTGTTTACGATGTCAACTCTGCGAAATCATTTGAGAATCTTAACAATTGGAGGGATGAGTTTCTCATCCAGGTATTGTATATCTAGATTCATGCTCTCTTCTCAGTAGATTTGAATCAAAGAACTTTGCTTGAATTTTGGTAATTGTGATTTCCAGGCAAGTCCATCGGATCCAGAGAACTTTCCCTTTGTTGTTATCGGTAACAAGATCGATGTAGATGGTGGAAACAGTCGGGTGGTACGTATACAATTATCTTGTTCTTATAAACAAGAACACAACCTTGAAAGTTGAAATCTGTCTTGCATTGTTTCCAATCACTTTTCTCTGTTTTCAGGTGTCGGAGAAGAAGGCTCGGGCTTGGTGTGCTTCGAAAGGTAACATTCCATACTATGAAACCTCTGCTAAAGAAGGCACAAATGTAGAAGACGCGTTCCTCTGTATAACCAAGGACGCAATGAAGAGTGGAGAAGAGGAAGAAATGTAAGTTTTTAAAACACGCAATTCGCAACTCTATAGGCTTTTGCTTATGCTCTTTTTCGCGATTTTGTCTGAAACTTGTTGATGTTTTTGATCTTTTAGGTACTTACCAGACACAATTGATGTTGGAACCAGCAATACACAGAGGTCAAGTGGATGTGAATGCTAAAAGGATTCTTTTACATTTACTCTCTCTGTCACCATCTATCTCTCTTTTCACTGAGGAATTTTCTACCATATTGTAAATCTAAAAATTTGTTGTTTTATGGTACATTATTATATAAAAAAGGCTAATGAATAAATTTAAAAAACAAAAACGAATTGGATTGGTAAGTTGTTTGTGGCCATATATTATGGATCTTTTTTCTCTACAATAACATTTCTGAAAAAACTTTTAGTGGCTTCTTTTCAATTCTTATATATTTGACGTTGTCTTCTTCATTGCTCTTTGCTTGCATTGGGCCTAATCTTCTAGTCTTTCTGTCTACGGAGTGGTTTGAATCAGAGATTCATATTGAGTAGGGACGGTTTGCTGGTTTCGGTTGTATTTTTGTCTCGTTAGCTTCTTACTTTGTATTCCAAAACTATGGTTCTTATTAAATTCATCACATGGAAGAAAAAAAAAGCTCTAGTGGATAAATCAGTCAGAGACAAGCTCATATTTCAGATTTATTGGTTTTCTTACCTTATGGTTAAGTTTGCGAGGCTAATAAATCTGGTGAATTAATCATCTTTCTTTCACTCTACAACAAATAATATCGTGTTACCTTAAGCTTTTTCCTCGGTTTCTTAATTTCACATTGTCTTAGGTTAATTATCAAAAATTCGTCATAACATAGTAACATACTCCAATCCATATAGCAAAGTAACTTAGGTTATTTCTCATACTATATATTCACCAATTCATCCATTGTAATAAACCTATGTAAGCCAAGTCCACATTAGTATCTCAGAATAGTTCAAAATTTATATTCTCTTCATTTCACGCATGTGAGACATTACGTTGTTAATAGTTATTTCATAAACTTTTAGCGACAGAATCTTGATATATCATACATTAGTTCTACGATAGCAAATGTATATATACATTTAGCGACAGAATCTTAATAAATCATATATACTAGTATATATCGGTTCCTGCTAAATCACAATTATATACAATTAACTTCAAATTTTGATAAGCGGTTCCATTCATAATTTAATTCGGAAATCAATCATGGACATGTGTTTCGATATCCTTGTTTTCATAAAATGTAAAAACTAAAACTGATTTGATCAAATTCTAAACTTCCACACATAGTGCCAACGTTTTCAGAACAAATGTTTTGTTTTCTTTCTCACATTAGCTGTTCCCCATTAGTATACCGGTTTGGGCTTAGCAAGTGGTCACCGAACCAACTCTCGCGTAATGCATACTGTCTTAAAATAGAAACACTCTCAGTTGGATCATCATTCATTATAGACTAATAGTAACACTTCTTGCATTTGCAATCATCTTCTTCATCAATCATCTTTTTCAACCTCTCAGTCTAGTTAATGGAGATCAAGCCTGGTTTATCCGCTCTTGTCGTGCCTGAAACGACCCGACCCGTTTTTTTTTTTTTTTACAATAAACCCTTGGTCTCGGACTAGCATTCCCATAAATGCTATCCTCAACAACCAAGCAACAACACAAGCAACCAGCGGATAACACAATAATAAAGCAAACAATTCATTCCATTAAAAATACTAAACCAGTTCAACACGAATTCCAATTCACTAAATCAGCAACCTAACCAGGTTCTAAAACAGAAAGGAAATAACAACAACACACAGCACGAAACCGAGACCCTAGATCATCTCCCTCTTCGTTGCCATGATTCCACGATCACAATTTGCCTTTACCTGCATCACATGGAAAAAAGAGATGCGTGAGTATTATCACAAATACCCAGTGAGACGGTCCTCCCATCTACGACTGCGCACTCAGACGCGATGGATCCGCTCAGGCAAACACGCATCAAACAATCACACAAACACAACAACACGGCTCAACCACAGCCCAACAGGCGGCCTGTCGATCGACACTACCACTAGGTGTCGATCGACACCCCTGCTCACACCTGTCGATCGACACACCCACGGTGCCTGTCGATCGACAGCTCCACAGGACCCTGTCGATCGACACAACCACTAGGTGTCGATCGACAGCTCTTCGATCACCCTGTCGATCGACACACCCAAGTGCTGTCGATCGACAGGCCGTCGCAGATTCATGGGAAATCGATCATTATCCTCTCGGATCGATTCCTCCTCTGCGTTAACACGAAACCTGCACGAATAAACACAATCCAAACAATCCACACGCAATTCACAGACAGATTCAACACAAACAAGATCAATCAACAATTTCAACCTACCACCAAACAACCCTAACGAATCCACCGGCCCAGAAGCCACGGTCACGCACTCACCTTAGATTTTCGGATAGAATCTGCTGGATAATAAGGCAAGAAACGAATCCACGACAATCTCCACAAGAAACTACTCCAAAACTCTCAAGAAACGAAACCCTAATTCTCAAAAACTCACAGGAAACAGAGAACTCCTCTCAAACTCTGTCTGCTGCGTTTTTGGGACTTTGGTTCGCTCAAATGCGGCCAAAAACCCTTAAATACGAAGCCCTAGGGTTTCCCCAAACCGGCCCGGTCCAATTGAACGACTTAAATCGAACTAGAAAACCAACCAATTCGGGCACCTGTCGATCGACATACACTAGGTGTGTCGATCGACAGCCCCTAAGAGCCCTGTCGATCGACAGACTCCTCGTGTGTCGATCGACAGCCCCTCCATTTTATCAAAAATGGTTCACGGGCGTCACAGTGCCTCAGGGATCGGTGAGACTTTTTTTTATTTCCGATCTAGTTAGCTTTAGCTAGTTGTGTTCTTTTTTTTTGGTCACAAGCTAGTTGTGTTCTTATACGTGATTTTTTCCTAATCTTCTAGTTAATTTTCAGGTCTCTCGTGAAATAAATTTAGTGATTGTTAAAAAATTTATGACGGTTGATTGTTCTGACAGATTTACGTATAAATCCGTGGTTGTTGTGTCTCTAGTTATTTTTCTTTTTCGTTGGTCAAGATTTGATTTAATTATGTTAAAGTTGGTGTGTGTAACGCATGAAGTTTCTACTTAGTTCTAACATTAGTCAACTTGGGATTTAAAACAAAAATTCAACTTAAGTTGATGTTATACAAATTTGAAAGTTGGGAGTTGAAATGGGTTTTTCCCATTTGTTTATATATATTAATATTATTAGAGGCTATATCTTTGGTTAATTGTTGGTTTAGTTCCTTGTATAGTTTGGTTATCATACTGGTTTAGTTTTTTGTATATAAGCTATCTGTTTTACACATTTTTACACAAGTTTAGGATAATCCAACAATCCAAGTGTTGAAAAATATCAAACAATCTACACATTATGTATTGAAAGCTTTTTAGCATGATGAAAGAAAGATATAGAGCATATTTATTGTTTTAGTTCTGTTTCCTCTGGAAATTTGTTGATGTCACAAAAAAAGTAACAAAACTAAATACTACAATGTTCTCTTTTGTTGGTAATGAGATGTTTCAAATTTGTTGTGTTAGGTCGAGCTCTCTGCTTGGCTCTTGCAGAGAAAGGAGTTTTTGTAACTGTTGTTGATTTTTCCGAGGAGAGAGGAAAAGAAACTACTTCGCTTGTTCGAGATGCAAACGCTAAATTCCATCCCGGGATAAACTTTCCTACTGCTATCTTTGTGAAATGTGATGTGACTAATAGAGGTTAGTAGTATGTCATTAAGAAACTTGAGAAAATAAACTAAATGTCTTAGTGTTCTTAGTGTTCTTGAATTGATTCTCTATAATATGATGAGAGCAGGAGATCTAATCAATGCTTTCGACAAGCACTTAGCTTCATTTAGAACATTGGACATCTGTATTAACAATGCCGGGATTGCCAATCCTATACCGTTTGATAAAGACGACACTGATGGATCTAAATCATGGAAACTAACCATTAATGTGGATCTGATTGCAGTAGTTGAATGCACACAACTTGCAGTAAGTGTGTCACTTCTCTTCCGTGTTTAGCTTACGTGTTCTATTCACCATCGTCTTTCGATATTTGCGTAGATCAAAGCTATGAAAGGGAAACAAAGGCCTGGAGTTATCATTAATATGGGTTCAGCTTCCGGTCTTTTTCCAAATACACTTGATCCTATCTACTCTGCCTCTAAAGGTTTTGTTTCTACTTTTCTGGTTTCATAATTATACACTCTCTAATTTTTCTTTTGTTTATCCAAATATGTTACATTTCTACAGGCGGTGTCGTCTTATTCACTAGATCATTAGAATATTTCCGGGGTCAAGGAATCCGCGTCAATGTGCTTTGTCCTGGAGTAAGTAGAGCATCTGAATGTGTCCCAAGTTTCCTCAAGTTCTTTTACATGGGTGTTTCCTCAAGTTTTTTTCTGCACTTTTGTTGTGCAGTTTATCCGGACGGATTTAACCGAAAATCTTGATAGTTCACTCATTCAGTCAGTAGGCGGTTTCATGTCTATGGACATGTTGATTAAAGGTGTGTGTGTCATATTTGAATTATACTCCCTCCGTTCTATATTAGTTGTCATTCTATGTGATTTCACGTCAATTAAGAAAACATTAAAAAAAATTGTTTTACCCCTAATTAATGTGTTTTTCATTTGATATGTGTAGTTAATAAGCTAAAAGAGTATGGATAAAATCGAAAAATCAATTATAAATTTGCATTGAAAATGTAAAACGACAACTAACTTGATACAAAATAAAAAAACGTAAAATGACAACTAATATGAGACAGAGGGACTACTTGTATATAGAAATCTCAAGTGTTGCATAATTCTAAAAAATTTCAGACTTTCTATTTTATGTCTTCATATTAATGAAATTCATGTTTTTTTTGTTCTATGTGCTTTTGAGCTTATAACAGATGAGACTAAAGACGGTGCGTGTCTATGGGTTACCAAGCGCAGGGTTTTGAGTATTGGCCGAATCAAATGGAAGAGGCAAAGTACTTGGTTGGTTCAAGTTCCAGTAAAATACCTTCCTTTGAACTATCTTCAAATTTTGAACTTCCACAAAGCTTCCAAAAAACGTAAGTTAATACTCTCTCCGTTTCAAAAAAATAAATGTTTAAGGTTATACACACTTATTAAAAAAACGCACTAATTTCTACGATTTACAGTTTCTAATAAAAGTTAACCAATAGTATTTCAGTATTTGTTTTAAAATTTGTAAAAATACATAGAAAACACTAAAAACTCTATCTTTCTGTAGCAAAAAAAATTTGTAAATTTTTTATCTCTTAGGAACAGAGGGTATGTTACACCAGAACATAGGCGTATGAAATGTTGTATTTCTCATAATACTTATGGCTTACTCTCTCTCCTTCAGGATTGTACACACCTTGTCAAATAATTTCCGTAATGCTACTCGCATTGTTGACACACCACTAAAATTACCAATTGGACCACATCAAGTTCTCTTGAAAGTCATCTATGCTGGCGTAAATGCAAGTGATGTAAGAATCACTATATCTTGACTTTGAGTTTTGTCTATCTAAGTGGTATTTCCCTATTTGTCTCTAAATTATCTCTTCCTTTGTATATGGTATGAGCAGGTAAACTTCACCTCAGGTCGTTACTTTAGTGGAAGCTCAAAAGACCAGGGTCCGGATCTTCCCTTTGATGCGGGATTCGAAGTAAGTTTTTTTGTTCTTTTCAACTTCTATAGCCTTTGGTACTAAATGTTTCAAATTTTGCAGGGAGTTGGACTAATTGCAGCAGTTGGAGAATCTGTTAAGAATTTGGAAGTTGGGACTCCAGCGGCTGTTATGACATTTGGAGCATATTCTGAATATATGATTGTATGAGACTATTTCTTAAACTTCGTATACTACATGAGCAAAATGTTGAGAATTTATTCAAGGCTTGAGTGATCATGTACTGATCCTGTCTTTTGTGGATTTAGGTTTCTTCTAAGCATGTGCTTCCTGTTCCAAGACCTGATCCTGAAGTTGTTACCATGCTTACCTCAGGATTAACGGCATTAATCGCCCTCGAAAAGGTTGTTACTGTTCGTCTTTCGTAATATTCTTGAGTTGCTAATTGTAATTGTGTTTGACATTCTATAGGCCGGACAAATGAAATCAGGTGAAACAGTTCTTGTGACTGCTGCTGGTGGAGGGACTGGACAATTTGCAGTCCAGGTATAAAAACTTCAAGTTAATTGTATGAATCTATGTTAGTTTATGTCCTTTAGTGTTGTTTGATTGTTGCAACTCCATAAGTTTAAGTATTGATTATATTACGTTCTCTTTACTCTGAATTTAACATATATCATTCTCTATTTCTTTTTTAGAAGTATTTATGGCAGCTAAAAAATAGTATTTGAGAGAATCTTGTTTATACAGCTTGCAAAGTTAGCAGGGAATAAGGTGATTGCTACTTGTGGAGGATTAGAGAAGGCCAAGCTATTGAAAGAGCTTGGAGTCGATCGAGTCATTGACTATAAAGCCGAGGATATCAAGACGGTTGGTCTCAAAATAGCAACTCTGTTTTGTTTTTGTTATTAGTATATGTGGCTAATTGACATTTATTCATGTTCAGGTCTTGAGCAAGGAGTTTCCAGAGGGTGTGGATATTGTATATGAATCTGTTGGTGGTCAAATGTTTGATTTGTGCTTCAATTCTCTTGCTGTTTATGGTCGACTCATTGTGATTGGAATGATCTCTCAGGTTCCCTATCACATATTCACTCTCTATACATCTTTTATTTTGTCTATTATAGGCCTGTTCGTTTCGCAGCCGCAGCGGCTTGCGGCTGCGTCATGCGGTAAAATGTTGTTCGTTTGCCTGCCGCAGGTACATGCGGCTGCGTCATGCGGCCAGACGCTGCGGCTTGCGTCACGAATTTTTGGCCGCAGCTAAATTCAGCGTCTGCGTTTAAAAATTAGCGTTACGGCCAAAATTTCAGCCGCAGCCGCAGCGGCAGACAAACGAACAACAATTAGACCCTGCGTCTGGCCGCATGACGCAGCCACAAGCCGCAGCCACAGCGGCAGACAAACGAACAACAATCGCAGCGTCTGGCCGCATGACGCAGCCGCAAGCCGCTGCGGCTGCCAAACAAACAGGCATGTCTATACAACAGTTCTGTTCAGTTTTGTTAATAACTTGATTTCGTCTTTCAGTATCAAGGTGAGAAGGGATGGCAACCCGCAAACTATCCCGGGATCTGCGAGAAAATTCTAGCCAAAAGCCAAACCCTGGTACGTTAAAATGACCATGTGATCTATCTGCTTTGGTCTCTACCTTTTGCCTACAATCCTTGTTTTGGTATCTAAGAAATTGTCTAGAGTTTAGCAATGTTATCTAAATCTTGAAATGTTGAGTTAGGAAACACATATTGTTTACTTGAATTGATTTTCAAAATAAAGAAATGTCTCTCTTGCCATTTTTTCCAACAATCATTATCAATGTCGCGGTGCTCTCTTCGTGTTTCGTTACTTTGAATTGATTTGTTGTAAGTTGTAACTAAACAAACACCAAATTGTTTTCAGGCTGGTTTCTTTCTGGTGCAATATAGTCAGCTTTGGAAACAAAACCTTGACAAGTTGATCCATCTTTACTCTCTGAGAAAGCTTAAGGTATCACGCTTAAAGCCACGCTTCTTTTGCTTACGTTCAGTTTTGGTCCTTCACTAACTAGTACAAACACCATTTTTGTTTTCTCACATTGGTAGGTTGGGATCGATCAGAAAAAATTTATAGGTCTAAACTCTGTTGTAGATGCGGTTGAGTATCTACATTCCGGTAAAAGCACCGGGAAGGTAATAAAATATTTTTTTTTACTAATTAAAAAGTTTAGAATAAGAACCACACATCTTTTTCATGGATACTTGAATCCCACGTCGAAAATGTGGAGATCTATAAGGAGGTTTCATGGGTCTAATGAACATGTAAACATACAAATTTGATAGTCTAGATGTATTCACATGAGTGTAAAAAGCCATTTTCCAGAGCTTTTTCATATAAGAAAGTTGGAGTTTTTCTTACATTTCCAATTATGCATGTACTAATTAGATTTTTATTAAAAACCTATGCAGGTTATCGTTTGCATCGATCCTACGTTTGAGCAGAAGACATCGACACAATGAACGAAAACCTCCACAAAAGCAAAGGATTGGTTTGCTTTACATAATTAATAAAGTGTGGAATAAGTTGTGTTTTTCATGTAGCATTTTCCATTAATAAGATATTTACGGTTTTCTTTTGAGTTAACAATTTTCAAAATATATTTGTTCCCACTCATGGTCATAAAGAAAGGTGGAGCCATGCAATAAAATTCAACTTCATGACAAACATAAAACTAAATACACAGTGATAGGTACAGTGATATGTTTTTAGGTGGCAAAATTAGAAAAAATGTTTCTCATCTACACAAACTATTCACTAATATATGGCTAAAGATCCCAAATATAAAAATGTTATGTGAACTACACAGACGAATATGTGACACTTGAAGTCATACACCAAATATATGTAAACATGGTGAAAATAACAAATTAATGCTTTAAAGTGTAATTACAAATTTTGGGGTCAAACTATAATTATTTTCTTTAAATAAGTTCTAAAAAATTGAATACAAATAGGAAAAAAATCCAAAAAAATTCAAAGGCCGACGAACTTGCGGGACGAATGCGAATCAACAATGAGATATCGAGAAGGTCATAAACTCTAAAATATTAAACTAAACTAGTCTAATGTACAAATATGATGCAAAATTTGGGATGGATGAGAGGAAATCTAAACCTAAAAACATATAAAATATGTTACCCACAGTACACTGGACAAGGATAGAAATGCAATTGTAATCATGGTGGCCAATATTAATAAACTACTAAACTTTGGAAAGTTGGTGTATGATCATATCATAGCCAATGTTAATTCTGCTTCCTACCAGTTGGTCTTACCGAACGTGGTTGATCAACTCCTCAGGTTCCAGCGAATTGTTCCTTCATACCCTAGTGATCAATTCTCTGCTACTCCTAAGATCATCCAATTGGACAAAAATTAGACTTAGTCTCCTCATGGTATTCCTCCAGATCCAAAGCATCCTTGCTTGTCTACTGATCTCAATAATCTTGCTCGTATGCTTAAAATCATTAATCTTAAGCTATCAAGTATGGCCATATTTTCTACTTCTAGTCTAAAAATGTTTTGAATGACTAATGTTTTTATAAAAGTATGCATCCTACTAGGGATTAGATGAAATTGTAACCAAGGATGTTGGAGTGAAGAAGTAGGCTCAGGAGGATGGTGACTGTGAATCGGATTGAAGGAAATTCTTTTGTTTTTTATCGCTCTAAATCATCTTCGCTAGTATCTTGAATATTGGACTTATGCTTTTGAAAACACATATGAATGAGGTTGTTGGAATGATAAACTTATTTATGGGCATGTATACCTATGATCTAAACCTATTGCTTGGATTTTATGGTTTCTCATTTGTGGTTAGTGTTTTTGCATAATTGCCTGAGTGAGGATATATTCATGTGTTAGTGTGTATTTGCATGAGTGCTTGTTTGTTTGCTTCCTTGTGCGGGGTGCTTGGATTGACATATTCATGTAAAAGAGAAGATTGAAGAAGCATATGAACTGCAGAAGATGTTTGAATTACACAACTATGGTGGAAAACTAAGAAGTTGAAGGAAAAGACAGACTGCCATGTGGCACCTCGAGCTGAGCAAGGAAAAAAAGAAAAGCTTGTTGCAGAATAGTGGTTTGTTTATCAAGGATTAGATTGGACTTTTGCTAAAGAAATCGAGCAAGTGGGTATGTTTATCAAGGAACATGTGTGACCTATTGCCAAAGAAATAGAGCAAGTGGGTCGTGAAGGAACATATGTGATACTTTGCCAAAGAATTAGAGCAAATGGGTTTGACATCAGAAGCTGGTACAATGACTTGTCTTTTGAGAAAAATGGGAGTCAACTGTTAATGTGTTGTAGGTGCAATATTTATATAAGGTTCAAGAACAAGCTCGAAAAGAGTTATTTATGTAAACACTTTGGATGAACTCATAGGCTATTGGACTATATTTGAGCCTATTAGGCTTGTGTAATTTGGGCTAGTGTTACATAGCCCTTTAACTGTCATGTGTTTCTATATATATATATATATATATATATATATATCTTATATCAAACGTTGGAGATCAATAAAAAAGCATATACACTTATTTCTATATGGTATTAGAGACATGTTCCGTTAAAGATATATACACAATGTTTGATATCTCCAACGTTGTATGCTTGGATTGACATACTCATGTATATGAAGCTGTCTTTGGGATTTCGACACTCTGATCCTAATAAAGTATGTCGTTTACAAAAATCTCTATTTGATCTTAAACAAGTTTCTCGTTGTTGATTTTCTAAACACCACGACATTAAAAAGATTACGGTTTTGTTCATTCGTATTCAGATTATTCTCTCTTTACCTACACTTGTGGTACAATGGAAATGCGTATATTTGTCTACGTGGATGAGTTGTTGCTATGTACTAATGATACGCCATTATTGGTGACATTTAAAGCCAATTTGGGATAATATTTTCATATGAAATATCTCGATAAATAGAAATCTTTTCTAGGAATGGAAATAGCTTGTAATGCCAAAAGAATTTTGTATCTCAACGTAAGTATGCCCTTGAGATCCTTGTTAAAGCAGGTCTTCTCGGTTTGTCGACATCTTTTCCGATGGAACAAAACCATCATTTGGTCTCTAATACAAATCTTGTTCTTGCTGATCCTCAACGCTATCAGAGTGATTGGTCGTCTAATTTATTTACTAACTTCACGACCAAAATTGTCCTACTCAATTCATATTTTATCGCAGCTTATGCAAACTCCGTGTGAAGTCCATAGGGATGCAGTCTTTCGCGTAGTACGTTATCTTTAGTGAAACGACCCGACCCGTTTTTTTTTTTTTTTAACATTAAACCCTTGGTCTCGGACTAGCATTCCCATAAACGTTATCCTCAACGACCAAGCCACCACACATAACAACCAGCGGAAATCAAAACAATCAACTCAACCGAAACAATTCCATTTAACCAACAAATCAATTCAACATTAACCAATTCTAGTGTTCCAGAACTAAACCATCAACCTATGGCAGTTCTAACGCAACAACAACATGAAACAATCAATCGAGATCCCAGATCATCCTCCTCTTCGTAGCCATGATTCCACGATCACACTTCGCCTTTACCTGCATCACATGGAAAAAAGAGATGCGTGAGTATTATCATAAATACCCAGTGAGACGGTCATCCCATCTATGACTGCGCATTCAGGCACGATGGACCGCTCAGGCAAACATACATACACACAGCACACAAACAACAAACGGCTCAACACAACCCCAACATACATGTGTCGATCGACACTACCACTAGGTGTCGATCGACATCCTCTGAACTGGCATGTCGTTCGACACACCTCATGTGTGTCGTTCGACAGCCCTCGTACTGGTCTGTCGTTCGACACACCTCATGTGTGTCGTTCGACAGGCCCTGGCAAAATCGTGGGAACCGATCATAATCCTCTCGGATCGATTCCTCCTCTGCGTTAGTACGAAAAACCTGCACAAACAACAATCACCACACAACAACAAGCATACACAACCACAATTCGATCACCACAAGATCAATCAATGCATACAAACCTATCACCAAGAATCCCTAATGATCCATCGACCCAGAAGCCATGGTCACCCATTCACCTTAGGTTTCGAAAGAGAAAAATGATGGAATTGAGGCTAGGCACGAGATCAGCCTTGATCACCACTAGAATCCACGAAATCCCACTCCTTTTTACACCAAAACACCACAAGAACGATTCCTTTCACGAATCGAACACAAATCTTTGGGGATGTTTATCTCTGATGTTTGCCTCTGTTTTCCTTCAGAAAACACGGCCAAACAACATATAAACGCAACCCTAGGGTTCCCCAAACCGACCCGGTCCAACCGAACGATTAAAAATCGAACCAGAAAACCAACCAATTAAGGCCATGTCGATCGACACACACCACTTGTGTCGATCGACACACACCACTTGTGTCGATCGACACACACCACTTGTGTCGATCGACAGCCACTCGAACAAACCGGCCTTAAGCCAAAAACCAGCCTGTCGATCGACACACCACACTAGTATCGATCGACACACCTTCCAATTTTTCAAAATTAGTTCACGGGTGTCACATTTAGTTTCCGCTAGTCAATGTACTTTTTTCGTTTTGCTTCAGATTTAACTCTAATTGCATACTATAATTCTGATTGGTCGGCTTATCCAATTATCATAAGATCATTGAGTGCTTATATCATGTTTCTTGGAGGTTCACCTATCTCTTGTAAGCCACAAAAACAAGAAATTGTGTCTCGTTCATCAGCTGAAGCCGAATACATATCAAGTGCACAATGCCTTTTCAAAAATGATGTGGTTGACAAAATTTGCTCTTATCTAAGATATCCATAACCTAATCCAATATGTCTCTTCTGTGATAGTCAAGTAGTCATACATGTTGCCGCAAATCTTGTTTTCCATGAATGAACAAAACAAATTGAAAGAGATTGTCACGCAATTAGGGATGTTGTTCAAGTGATCGAATTACAACTGTACATGTCCGGATAGATGATCAGTTAGCCGATTTGTTGACTAAGCCGCTTGGTCGTCAAACTTTTCAACGATTAGTGTCAAAATTGAGCATTATCAATCTGCTCCAACTTAAGAGGGAGTATTGGACTATATTTAGCTTATTGGACTTGTGGAAATCATGTTAGGGTAACATAGGTTTCAGAGTCGTATGTTTATATATATATATATATATATATATATATATTGTGTGTAAAACGTTTGAGATCAATAAAAAGACAGAGAAATTTATTTTTACAGAGGCATAGAATAAATAATACAGGTTGGTAAATAAGCAAAGAGTCACGCAGTAGGTATTACATAGTGAGTTTGACTAGATTAGGAACATGTTCAGAAACAAATGTTTGGTTCGATAAAAATTGGTGAATTGCGATTATATACTGATATCAAAACTTTTATTTTATATTAGAATTGAATTGTAAAATATGTTCTAAATAAATCTTTAAGAAATTCCCTAAAATACCACACTTTGAAATTTATTTATTACAATAGTTGGTATGTGTAATGATTGCTACGTATTCAGGTTCGATAATCCAACAATATAAGTATATGTTTTTTTTTACCGCAATATAAGTATATGTTAAATGAATTGTTCTGTCTCTTAAACTTTTTACCTATATGTTGTTTAAATTCCTTAAAATTCATGTTTTTTTCAGTGAATACTGGAAAAAAAATACATTTGCTCTCTCTATCACCACCATCTCTCTTTCAAAGTTTCTACCATATCGTAAATCTAAAAACTTGTTTTTATGTAAATTTATATTAAAAAGTTTAATGAATAAATTAAAAAAACCGAAATGGATTGGTCGGTGTTTGTGGCCGTATAATGTGGATTTTTTTCTCTCTCTACATTAGTGAAAAGACTTTGTGTTTTATTTTTTTATTTTTATAACTTAAAATATTGATTCCTTAAGGATAACTTATCTATAAATTAATCATATCCTGTGTAGATTTGAAGACGATGACATATTAATATAACACATTATATAAAGAATAATATAAATCTATATTACATTTGAATGTATACTGAATTTCTTATTCCTCGTAAATTGTTTTCAAATCATTAGATGGTATTTTTTATGTTACGTTAAGTAGCTAGTATTAACTGAGAAAATATTATACGTACAAAGGAATGAATTGAATAAATTTATTTTAAAATGATTCTTTCGACAAATTTTTCATTGAGAAACGTCAAAGAGATGATAAATATATATATATATATTGAAATCCCCTTGAGATTGTTCATTTTTTCATTGATAGTAAAATTCGCAAAATATTTTAAAATAGCACAATGTGACGCAAACTTAATTTTCTTACCACACAAAGACTCCCATTATTATTAGCAAAAAAAGTCCCTTATATAGCCAGGGTTAACATTTTTCACTACACAAAACATATTTAGTATTAAGTGTATAACAACAACGTTCACACATCTACGTGCACGTATATATCGATACATACGTAGAACACAAACACAAAGCCACACACATATTATATATATATCGAGATTATATTAATAATATTATTCGAGGGGAGTATGGTAGATAATGACGATAGATTTGGTGTCGAAATTCGTAATGAATTTCTCTTGAGCGTTCCTAAATGGATTGTAGAGAAGCTCTTTGATTGGTTCAGGTAATGGCTGATTATTCATCATCTTCTTCCAATATTCCTCTGCAACTCCTCCTACTCTTCCTTCACTCATATTCACAAACTATACATATACAAACAAAATTATAAAAATAAATCAATATGCATGTATATATATAGAGATATCTATCATGTATAGATAAGATCATGATTAGGGTTTTCATATAAAGAAGAAGAAGAAGAAGAAGAAGATGTACCATGAGAAAGACGAAGAAGAAGACGACCAAGTACTGTTGTTGCTTCATGTCTTTTTAACTTTTGTGTTTGTTGTTTTGAGGTTTTTTTGTCGATCTATGTTAAATCTTTGGGTGTTAAAGTTTATATATATAGAGAATTAAAGATCCTATTAAAGGAAGTTGTTTTCTTGATAAGAGCGATAATTCTCCTCTCCTCGCATTTTTTTAATTTAATTTTAAGAAATTATTTAATAGTACATTGTAAGGTCAACTTTGTATTGTGTATATATAACTATATATGTAACCTAATTTTAATGTTAATTTCAGAGTGGTGGGGGCGCTTAAGTAAGGATTTTTGTCCATTTCTTCAATGGAGTTATCAACTATTACAGCTCAGATAGCAACACGATCATTTTTTATATGTATTAAGAATATCCAAGAAATTGAATAGAACAAAGAAGAATTCTATAGTTGATTATGCTAATTTTGGAATAGTTAATTATATAACAAAGATTCTGTGATTTAATCAAACAAATAATAATTGGGACCACAACTAGAATTCCTCTAGAAAAACATTTTAAAACAAATCTATCTTTTTGTGGGTGTGAAACATTTTTGGTGATCAAAAATTCAAAACTAAGCACTAAAAGCTTCGGGTGTACTCAAACATGTTTTGCTATATTTTAATTTATCACAAATGCTAGTTTCATTATTTTTTTATTGTTTGCAATAATAACATTTCATGATAATATATGTCAAAAGCAAGGCCTTTCTTAATTTTTAAGGTTGTTATATCTCTTTTTTTGTCATATCTCTTTGTTAAAGGACGGTTCTTGTATTTTTATTTTGTTCCAATTTTTCGTTTCATCTCTCGTGAAACTTGATTGTAGTAGGTTCTCGTTAGTTTCGACACATTCTTTTCTTTAAGTAGACATAAATTTATAGTGTTTGAATAGATACATGAACATGAGTCATTACTCATTAGTCACGTAACTAAGTAACTAATAACTTAATCTCCTAAGAACTTGCTAACCATCTTGAACTTATAACTTGATACTCTATTGTTGAAGATCTTGACATAGTTGATTATATATATGCTAGTTAAATTCAGTAATAAAAATAGAAAGATGTTTTGAATATATATGTAAATACTCTATTGTTGAAGATCTTGACATAGTTGATTATAATTTAAATTCAGTAATAAATAGATAAAAATGTTTTTTTTTCTTTAATTTTAGGTCCCCCTTAAAAATATTTAATTAGAAAACAATAAACAAAAATAAAATGTTGGCTTTTCTCCGTGAGAGTTATTTTAATTCATGAAAAAGACAGGCCAAAAGTTGGATTTAACCAAAATAAACGAAAGAACTAGTATTAAAATAAATGTAGGGACCATTAATTGAAGCTGGTCAACTTTGAATGTGTGTGCACATTTGCTATACGACACATCACCCAAAGTACTACTTTACAAGATTAATTTATTTTGTCACAAGAAAAACAAAAGATTAATTATTTAAATAGTTTATGAGTTAATAGTGTATTATGATTTTCATATTAGTAGTGGGCTACGTATGAGTTGAAGAGAGCACATAGATTAGATCAAGTATTTTTCTTCTTCGTGTTACGACGATAGTTATTAACCGATCAATAATACGATTTTAATCTTTCTTCCTAATTGCATTTTGTAGGAAAATTACCATAGGATAATCTACACTTGTTGATGGAATAATAACAAATACGAGGACTATTAATTAGTACATTGCTCATTGATATACATGACTTTTAACCAAAATACGTTGTTAGTTATGTAGTTAAGTGACTAATTAATAATTCATGTATATCTATGAACAATGAACAATGAACAACAATGAACAATGTACATATGTAATTAGGATTTAGTGAAGAATTGCTTTTTACGACCATTTTGATCTTTTTATGTTGGCATGCCACTTCGGAACATCTTCTATCTTAGATTCATTTCAAAATTTCCGTTCTATTCATGTTGGTATCATTTATTTTATTCAAAAGAGCATGGAAAAAGGATATGAACAAAATTTCCATCTTTTTTATAATTCTCCGTCTCCATTTCTGAATGGAAACATTTTGCGCAATATTTTTCAATGCTTGGATTATTTGCTTTTTATGCTTACCCACTATTTCCCGTCCCCTCTATTTTCCATCCCGAAAGCTGAAGTGAACACTCCTTTATGCATTCAACTCTTCTTTTTTTATGCAAGCTTAATACGATTATTTCGAATACGATGTATGTGTTACGTGAGACGGTTCTTGTACTTGCTTTAACAAACAAAAAACGGTTCTTGTATTTTTATTTTGTTCCAATTTTCCATTTCATCTCTCGTGAAACTTGATTGTAGTTGGTTCTCGTTAGCTTCGACATATTCTTTTCTTTAAATAGACATATATACATGAGTCATTACTCATTAGTCATGTAACTAAGTAACTAATAACCTAACCTCCTAAGAACTTGCTAACCATCTTGGACTTATAACAAGATGGTTATAACAAGGGCCGTGCCTAAATTTATTAGGGTCCAAGGCAAACTATAAATATAACTAAAAGAACTAACTATATATGTTGAAGACTATAGTGAGAATGATGATAATACGCCACACAAGAGAATGATAAAATTGAAAAAGGTAAAAGATTTAAACTCTCATATTAATATGTATGCCTTTATGATTTTCAAAACTAAACTTGCATTCCATAGAAATTTGTTTATATATTTTCATGATTTTTGAAATAATTTATTTCAAATGTATAATCGATTTTTCATTTACAACTAATTCTTATACATATATATGCCAACTTCTCACTTACTCCCGCATGCTAAGACGTTAAACGATGAAAAAGATTCTACTTTCTATATAATTTGGAAAACTTTTCTGAGAAAATCAAAACCACGTGTTATCTAGTCATTTATATATACAAAGTGCAGTATGAATATAGAAAAAATGAGATGATAACAGTAGAGTGCACAAATAACCTAACTTCTTAATTGGCTGGAGAACAATGAATTGAAAAGAATTAAGACCCCACCATTGATATTGAAGTTGATCCTCTCAACTCTATGGCTCTATGCATACCGAGGCAATGATGTATAGTGATTAAGATTTGAAACTTAAGATTAAAATATTAATGTTCTTGTTATGATCTCAACATTATGGTGTTTGGCCAAGTACACTCATACTTTCAAATCTTTATTTTTTAAACATTGCTAACTTTTGGTGGCCATGGAAATTTGTCTAAAGATTTGAAACCGCTTCTATGGGTTTCCAAATAGAAAATGGATAATCATGATTACCAGTTTAGCTTTAGAAAGAAAGTCATAAAGAAAAAGCTAATCTTAGTGCTTCTCATAAGTGGATGTTGAATTTTTATTATGTTATGGGGCTTGATTAATAAAGAGTATAGATAAGATTTATGGTTTGAATGACTTCACTTTTTCATGATTAATTGATTGTGGCGCAGATGAAAAGTTTATGTTAGATGAACTGTTATTAAGTTTCATAGAATTTCAATTTAAAATTAATTTGGTAATTCGTAAAGAGGTTTATATCTTTTATATATTAATCAAATCATTTCAAAAAAAATTCCGATGTGTGAAATTTTTTCTTCACACATTCTTTGAGATAATTGGTGTTCTAACTATTATTTTTGATAGAACTAGTCACGCTTTTCCGCGATAAATATTTTTTTAGATATCTCAATGAAATTGAGATTCCTTTTGGGCCATCAGTTAGTAACCATAATCAGATATTTTTTTGGTCAGATGTGTAGAGTTTTCATATCAATGTTAAGTTTTTTTATGAGATTCAATTCAAAACTAATTGATTATTAGTGAAAAAAGTGCAATATTCTTAATAATTATACAATTTTTTGTATGATTGATAGATAAATTAAAATTCAAACTGATTTTTAGATTGCCAATTATGATGTAAATTTTAAGTGGCCACAGAAACAACATCTCACCTAAAATCGATTTTTCAACTCCAAAATGCTGTAACCAAATTATATATAGTTTATTCTTCCTTTAATTTTATATTTGAGAGATTAGGGTGTAAAGAAAATAAAAATGAGAAGCTATGGTTTGTAATTTTCGCTATAATATTAATCATGATCGGTCACTCTTGATTCAGTAACACATGACTCTTTCATTGTTGATTACTTTGGATTTAGATTGGACTCCTCTAGTTAAAAAAAAAAAATACATAAACCTCAAGAATTGTCTTAGAAACTGACGTCGCCAACTGAAATTTTCTTGAAATTGAACATATTGAATATGATTCAAAATATAGCTATCTAGACAACTATTCAAAATTGAACATATTGAATATGATTCAATATACATATTGCGATTATTATTTTGTAATTTATTTATAGAACCTAATATTTTCAGTTTAAAAAACAAAACAAAATAGTAGTTTTCAGTTTATAATTTTACATACATAACTTTAAAAAACATTTGTAACGGAATTGATTTCATCAAGCGTTAAAATGATTAGAGCTAACCATGATCCTCATTGTAAACCGTTTGATTAGTTTTTACTTTATTTTCCTGTTCTTGTAAATTTCACATGTAAAGAGACTTTTCTGTTGACAATTTTGATTTTGGAATATTAGCCAAATTAGTTATAAAAGAGTATTTATAGAATTTACATTTCTTAACTTCGAATACCACATCTTCGAATTTACTACTCGACTTTTCGCATGAGCTACATGGTTCGTAGGTTTTAACACATTTAATGTTTAATACCGTATCTTCGAATTTACTACTCGACTTTTCGCATGAGCTACATGGTTCGTAGGTTTTAACACATTTAATGTTTCTAAAACACATTACCAAAACAAACTTAGCTGATAATGCCATTCATATTACCTTAATAAACACAAATGTTTCATTTCATAATTCACATTAGAGAGTTATCGAGCCTAGTCAATCTAACATCTTTTTTCAAACTATAGCGATCGCAACAATGAAACCGTTCAAGTGATTGAAATGTTTTGTAACGGTTTAATATTGCGTGTTACGATTTGAGTTGCTGATATATACTGAAATTATATGAAAATTTAGTTACTTTGTCTTTTTGCAGAAGGAATCAATGGATAATTTTCGTAAATTAAATGTCAATGGATAATTTTCGTAAAAAGATCTTGTCGAATGACACGAAGCAAGCGAGTGGGGATCAATCAAGTCATGCATGCATATCTTTAAATTGTTGGGGGCTAAATTTTAATGCTTTTTATTCTTGAAATGATCAATTTGTAGTAAATAATCAGCAATAGTCAACTTCAACATGTACTTGTTGGAATTAGCCTTTTAAATCTAAAGTCAACTTAGATTTCTCGATCATGCACAGAGGAAATATTACAAGTTTCTTTTGTGCTGCAACATACAACTATTATTGCTCATTACTATAATGGCTATTCACTGTTTTTTAAGAGATTAATATTTATTTTTTTGTCAATATTACTGTCATTTGAATTTTTACGAAAACTAATAAATAAATTAAATGGCTTATTATGAATTTGAATTTAAAGTATTTTGGACTTTTATTAAATTTTCTATTGATTTTAGTTAGGAATAAATATTACAAAACAAAAACTTAAAACGAAAATTTTCTTAAACCAAAAAAGTTAAAAACCACACTACAATATCACCTTAATAAACTAATATCTTGGTAAATTAGTAGAATTTACTGATCCTAAATTAAGTTTGCGATCCAATTAATATCTCGTTAAATTAATAAAATATTTTAGTTTCCACGTTATTTATTTATAGAGCTTTGGCTTATTTGTAAAGTAAAGAGAATAATCAATACACATGTGAAACATAAATTTTAAATATTTTCTTAATTTATGTAAAATCCCCTAAAACGACAACTAATATGAAACGGATGAAGTATATCTCTTCATCTTTCCGATGTGGATATTTCAACACTTGTTTAATATGAGCGTTTTTTAGCCAAGATTTTTTAAATTGCTTTATTTCTTCTACTCCATTTTTTAAAACATTAAAATCCATGTACGAATAATAAGATTCAACGAACATGAATATTCATTCTGAAATTTTCTTTTTAGCTTCGCACAAATTCTAGTGATAAAATTAAATGGGTGATGCATTAAAGTCAAAGATTTTAATTAATGGGTTGGTAATAATGAAAAAAATATAGGTCAATGATGCTGCGACTAAGTTCAATGAAAGATCAATGGCCTTCTTCTTTAAATTTTTTCTAAATATTATTAACAGTTTTATTTATTTTAAAAATTATTTTATTGCTTTATATCCTTTTGAATTCGCCAAAGGTCTATCATTCACACTGTCAAATAAAAATTTATAGAAGAGTACCACAAGACTTCGTGAGGATGACCTCCTTTATCTATTTAAAGATGAAACCCAGAACTATTTGTATACTCCTTCCGTTTTATATTAGTTGTCATTCTACGTTTTTTCTTTTGTAGCAAATTAGTTGTCGTTTTACATTTTCAATGCAAATTTATGATTGATTTTTCATTTTTATCCATACTCTTTTAGCTTATTAATTACATATATCAAATGGAAAACACATTAGTTAGGGGTAAAACATAATTTTAAAATGTTTTCTTAATTGACGTGAAATCACCTAGAACGACAAGTAATATGCCACGGAGGGAGTATAAAATATAATGAAAATTTACACATTGTATTTGAATATTCTATTTTTAGATAAAATCTTACTATATGTAGATTACTCTAGAATTTTCTGTCTAATTTAGAAAATGATAGGGAGTTGGGACCATAATCAATATACGTAAAGGATGATGCTCCATGAAATATTTGTTTGTATTATAGGGAATCAACTGAATGATATCGAATTATTTTATGTTCGTATCTTTTACAGTTTCAAATTAGATGACGATGTAAGAAGCTGCAGGCTTCACAACAATTAATTATAAAAATAAAATTGAATTAAAAATTTGTTAACTGTCTACTTAATGTGTAAACTAATAGAACTATAGAAGAAAAAATCCTTGAATTTTTTTTTATAAAAAATGAAGAAGTCAGCATCAGCTTAAGTATATGGATTTTATTATAAATACATGGAGAGATGGATGTTCATATTTCATCGAGATCTAAGATAACTTGAATAGTTTTTAAACAAAGTCTCTCATTTAAAAAAAAAAAAAAAAGTCAAAACTCATTTTCTCTCCATGGCTTCTACTTTGCAGTTCTCTGTCACTTTCCTCACCCTCCTCCTCTTCTCTCTGGTATGTTTATATCTTCCAATATGCATATAGTTCATATATGGATATATGATTCACAATTATATGTACATCTATACATGTATGCGTGAAGATTTATTGAATTGGAATCACTATTCTTGGGCTGTTTCTTGAACCGGATTAGAGAAGTATATATATACTATAAGAATCTTGCAAACATGTTTAGCAAAAAAAAGAATCTTGCAAACATAATCACATAATTCGTATTATTGTGGTGAAAATTTACATAAGTTCATTCTCGTTTTTTTTTTTTTTTGAGAAAGAACATAAGTTTATACTTGCTTTTACCAAAAGTTTACTTTCTTCAATCGGATAAAAAGGTACTGATTAATACTATAATAATCTTCCAATATATATATTCATGGAATAGTTTGTAATGAATTTGTTTTGTATCTTAATTTGCATAAGTTTCTTTATCATGATTCTTGCCACATTGTTAGGAAGGAAAAGTTCTTCTATCTGTTCTGGGAAACTTTTTAAGAAATTTTGTAATACTGAAATTTATTTTTTTAGTATTTTTAAAGTTTGTAGTCTCTACATATTTTGAATTGTTTTTTGTGCTTCTTGGATTTAGTGGGTCGTGGAGGCACACACGTCAAGAAAGCTGGTATCAATCAAGGAAGAAGGGCAAGATGTTAGTCATTTGATCAAAGATGGTGAACTCGATGATCCTTCGATGACCATGTTTTTCAAACTCGGTGACCTCAAAGTAGGAAACAAATTGCCCATTTACTTCGACAAACTCGATCTTCAAAGACTTCCCCCACTTCTCACAAGGCAAGAAGCTGAACTCATTCCTTTCACTAAGTCAAAGCTTGACTTCCTTCTCGACCACTTCTCTATCACCAAAGACTCTCCTCAAGGGAAAGCCATGAAAGAAACTTTGGGACGTTGTAATGCTAAACAAATCGAAGGAGAGCATAAGTTTTGTGGGACTTCTTTGGAGTCATTGATTGATCTTGCGAAGAAAATAATAGGGGCTAACGCTAATCTCAAGGTCATGACGACTAAGTTAATGGTACCGTCCCCAAACATGATAAGCTACGCATTGCAAAACTATACATTCGTCGAGGCTCCTAAGGAATTTTTCGGGATTAAGATGTTGGGATGTCATAGAATGCCTTACCCGTATACCGTTTACTATTGCCATGGCCATAGAGGTGGAAGCAGAGTCTTCGAAGTTAATATGGTGACCGATGATGGAAGACAACAAGTTGTTGGACCTGCTGTCTGCCACATGGACACGTCTATGTGGGACATTGATCATGTAGCTTTTAAGGTGTTGAAGATGGAGCCAAGGTCCGCACCGGTTTGCCACTTCTTCCCTCTTGACAACATTGTGTGGGTAACAAAGAAGGAAATGGAAACTTAGCTCTATATAGTGTGAGTATGTGTCTTGTAATAGCTATGGCTTGAAAGAAAAACAGTGTTGTTGTTGGCTTTGGTGTTGACTATTTTGTGTGACTTGCAGTTTTTAACGTGAAAATACTACTATACAATGTAACATATATATATATATCTCATGCGTCATGAATAATAATACTAAATGTTTACGTATATTTTATAAAGTGTGTAGTTTTTTGGTCCACTAAATTTATGTCCGGTCTAGAACTAGAAGTTATACCCTAGAAGTTATCAAATGTTATGATGTTTCTAGTATTATAAAATTTGGGTTGAAAAAATACGACTGTAATGAGATAAAGCGATAATTATAAATCAAGGTGGTTCATATTGTACTCGTCTATAAGCATTATACCTTAGTGATTATAAATCAAGGCGGTTCATACAAACTTGTTCGAACCGTGAATTGTTCGATCAGAAGCAAATTATATTTATCTAACTTCTAAATGTTACCACTACTCCCTACGTCCCATTTTAAATGATCTTTTAAAGTGATTTTTTTGTATCAAATTAGTTGATTTTTTCAAGTTTTCTATGCAAAATTTATTGTGTTTTAATTGATTTTACTGTTTGAATTCTGCAAATTATTTTTTCATTGGTTAAATTAATTATGATAAAACATATTTTATATTGAAAAAATAAAAAATTAAATAATTTCTTAATCTATGTGCAACAACGTTAAAATCATACTGCCTCTGTATTTCAAAGAATGATCTTTTAGATATTTTTCCTTGTTTTTGAAAGATTGATTTTTTACATTTCAATTAATACTTTTTTTGCTTTATCACTTAAACTAGTATTATGGAGCACGGGCATGGCCATGATTTTTTTTTAATAGAAATCATGTCTCTTCACTAAAAATATTAATGAATCGTGTCGAGATTCTAGGAAAATATTTTTAAATAAATTAAATTTGTTGGACTTTCCACATGTCACACTCTTATTGGTGAGGTCACTTGTGATTTAGTAGTAAATGATTAATGACAAATATTTGTTTTACCCCGTAAAGTTGTTTCATCATGCATACCTTTTTTATTGGAAAGCAAAAAAGTAAGTAGAAATAAATAAATAAATTATAAATAAATACAAATAATTATTGTATCTTAATATGTGTGAAAAATTATAAACATCAATCTTTCAAATACAGAGGGGTATAAAATAGGACAGAAGAAATATTATATTTGATCAATATATAAAAATATTTATCATATTTGATCCAGCAATTTTTATAAAGAAAATCTTACATTTTATCTAACAATAATACCATAAAATTCTTATTGTCCTATCAAATATAATTGGTACAAAATGGCAACAAGAAATCAATGATTTGGACTGAAAGTAGGGCTAAACTTACCCATCCGCATGTTGGGCTTTTAACTATTGGGCTATTATTTTGTATTTTACACTCGGTAAGTATTTGCAAAATATATGCATCGTCTAACAACTACGACACATCTTACAATTCCGAATCACATGTAATTATTGCAAAACGGTCAAAATATTGATTACATAATCCACAACCTATGTAATGATATCATGATTTTCGCATATGATATAATAAAATATGTTCTTTCTACCGAAACACAACAAATTATATAACAAAAATAATCATAGAATTTCCCTTGGACTTAGTCATTGTAAGCAAAATATCTTGTAAGAGATTATAATTATCCAAATATATTAAAACATTAAATTTTAATTTATTTTAGTTTTCAACCCGAAAATAATGCAACGAATAATCGAACATAGACAGTTTTTCAAAATTTGAAATTATCGCAAATATCTTTGTTTGTTAAGAACTTAAAAGATTTTGCTATTTTCCCTTTAACTTCTATTTTCTTTCCGAAAACACTCGTACAAATTATACTTATCACTTAAATACTCGGATCCATTTCAACTTAATCAAAATTACGAGGGTATATACATAAATATTTTACCGCTCCCAAAACTCCTAATTTTTGGATCCATGACAAATTAATCAACATTATGAGGACTCAAACCGAAATATTTTACCACGCCCAAAACGGCTTATTGTGACTATTACTTAAATACTTAGATTAATTTCAAATGAATTAACATTACGAGGACTTATACCGAAATTGTTGATTTTTTGTTTTGTCGTATACCGAAATATTTAACCGCTCCTAAAACGTAGCAGAGAAAATCAAGTAAATACAAAACAATACATAACAGAAAAGATTCTCTTCTCTCTTTTATATTTTCTCACATTTTCTCTCGTTTTCTTCCGTACTTTCTCGTCCTTTTTCTTGCTTCCTCAAAAATGACAGTGACGACGACGACGACGACGAACTCACACTACAAACACTGACGCCATTTTTTTTCTCTCTCTTGTCTCCTTAACTTCTCACACCGTTTTTCCGTGATTTTCTCCGATGGACGAACGTAATCAGAAGCGAAAACTGAATCAGATCTACAACGAAGAAGACGATCGTCAAAACGACGACGTACAAGCTGATGCTAATGACGATGACGAACAGCTTCCTCTTTCTTTAAGCTTAGGTCTAACACCATATCCTTCTCAGATCTCGCTTCCGAATACAACAACAACAACATCATCGCTTCGTTTAGCACCACCGTCGCCGATGATAACGCGTCCAGTACCTGATTTTGGTTTATCTCGACCTTTCATGACGTCATCTCCGCCGTATACGTCGTCATCGCTGAGCAACTTTACAGGATTTCAAAGATATTCATCGATTCGACCACCGTTTAGTAATTTCTTTCCACAATCAGCTTTCGTTTTTCCTCCGTCGTCAAATCAAACTCCGGCGAGATCCGTACCACCTTCCACGACTGAGTCACGTCGGATCAGTCCAATCAGATCACAAATCAGAAACAGGATTAGTAACATCGATCAGAAGATTCCAGCACCGTTTCCTTGGGCAACGAATATTCGAGGAAAGATACGAAGCTTAGAAGATTTGGAATCAAAAGGTATCACTATAATCACTGGAGACGTACAATGTAAACACTGTGAGAAAGTTTATCAGATAAGTTACAATCTAAGAGAGAAATTCTCACTAGTTGAAGATGTGTTCGTGACACGTATAAGGATAATGAGAGAAAGAGCTCAAGTTACATGGACAAATCCAGAACCAACGAGATGTGAGTTATGTGGACGTGAAAAAGCAGTGAAGCCAGTGATTGCTGAAAAGAAAAGTAAGATTAATTGGTTGTTTTTGTTATTGGGACAAACATTAGGTTATTGTACATTGGAACAATTGAAGAATTTTTGCAAACATGCGAAAATTCATCGTACTGGTGCTAAAGATCGTGTGCTTTACTTGACGTATTTGGGTCTTTGTATGATGCTTCAACCTAATCGTGACCTCTTTATTCGCGAAAGCCGTAGGAGGTAAGTTTGATTCTTGAAGATGATGATGTTGTTGCAAAAGTTTTATTTGAATAATAATGTAATTGCATTGCATGGTTGTTTATGTTTTTATGGACTTTGAGTTGATATCTCATTAATATATATATTATGGTTTTTGTTATGTTTATGATTGGTGCTTTGGTGGTATAATTTTACGTGTTATAATATGTGAATGTTTGACTCGGAATTATATCGGAATTTTTTTTTTAAATGTGGATAATCTCTAATTTCCAATTATTTATCATATTACTTGATTACATTAATAAATTTGTGTATAATCTCATGTTTCTCATTTCTTTGGATTACATATCTCAGAAATATGATTAGTTGTTGACAAAAAATGATTTGAATAATCATTATAGATTTGATTTTTCAACCGACTAAGAAAAAAAAAATAGTCAGCTCAATGACTATTTCTTCGTCCAAATTAATGAACATGGCTGCATGTTTTTCACTTATAAATTCTCAATTCTCTTTTAAATATCTTACATGTTGGAAAATTTCATTAAATGTAATTTTAATTTTTTCCATCAAATTAAAATCTTTCAACTAAACCGAATAATCCGAAATTAACGATTACAGATTTTGGTTTAGATTTTATGCTTATGTAATGCTCATATTCCGTATGGTTTAAACCGGTCAAACCGATTTGCTGATTTAGTAAGTTTACCAAATTACCCTTTGAATAATTTTCCACAACGGACAAATTGTTACCCAAGGAGGAAGAAAAAGAAAATAAAAAGAGACAAAAAAAAAAAAAAAAAAACAAACGAACCTTGAAGCCCTTCCATGGCTGCTTCATCTTCTTCCTTACACACAAGGACGAATTTGAGAAAAACTTGATCATAATCAAATCTCTACACTCACATTTACGATTTCTCCGTCCTTGGTGGATCTTACGAGAGATTTTGATTCGGTCTTGAAGCAGATCTGGTCGCCGAAATTCCCTTTTTCCAGCTAATTTTTCGATTTCGGATTGTTTTGATCGGAGATGGAGGCATTAACGGAGCTTTGTGACATAATCGCACAAAATCCAAAGCAATTCTCAGAGAAATTAGCTTGGATATGTGGTCGATGTCCACAAACAGAATGGCTTCTCGCTGAATCACCTAGGGTTTCACGTAGTCATCTAAACGCTGTTTTAGCCGTTGCTAGAATCATTTCAAAGAATCCAGAATCAACAGATAATCGTGCTAAATCCGTCGTTAAGGAGTTTCTTAGCGCTATTCCTGCTTCGTTTCGTCGTTCGTTTTGGCCACATTCGTTTCCTTTACCATCGATTTCTTCGTTTTATTCTGATTTCTTGAGTTATCTTTCGTGTGCGGTGGATCTATCACCGGAATTTGGTAACGAGGTTGCTAGGTTTACAGGGGAAGTTGTGATTGCTGCGACTAATTGTGGTGAGAGCGATGGAGATCTATTGATTTCTAAAGCTTTCTTGGTTGCACTTTCTCAGAATTTTCCTTCGATTTTGCAATCTGATGGTGATAAATTGATAACAATGTTGCTTGATCAGTTTGTTTTGACTCGTGCTCCTGTGTCTCCAAAGGAACAACGGCAACAGGAGAATTCTGAGACTTCGTCGTCTCATGGATCTCCTAGTAGTACGAATCGTAAAACTGAGGAGTCTAGTCCTGGTTCTAATGCGTCTTCTAAGAGTTCTTCGTCTGTTGTTGTGAATGGAGGTAGTATTGTGTGGAAGAGTGGTGTTGATCAGCTGAGTTTTGGATTTAGTGAAGGGAGTGGTGGATCTAACCCTGTTTTTAGACAACAATTGGCTTCTTTTGAAGATGAATCGATTGAGAGCTTGGAGAAGCAAGAGATTGCTTTTAGATTGATAACTCATATCTTGGAGAAAGTTAAGATTGATTCTAAACTTCAGGATCAAGTGAGGTTTATAGCAAAGAGGCAGCTCCAGTCCATGTCTGCATTTCTAAAGGTAATGCTTCTCTTGTGGTAATAGAATATGCAATTTCATATATTAAGGAATGCTAAGAGACAAGATTTCTTGGTGAGGCAATTGTTGGTTGATAACTCCTTTTACTGTTAAATTTTGGGGGTTGGTATAATGGTATCTTGAATGGAGTTTGGATTTCTTAGAAGAGATGATGACTCTGTTTCTGCCTTATGTTTTTCAGTCAAGAAAGCGAGACTGGAATGAACAAGGCCCAGTTCTGAAAACTAGAGTCAATGCCAAACTGTCTGTTTATCAGGCTGCAGCGAAAATGAAAATCAAGAGCCTTGTGTCTCTTGAAACAGATGGAAAAACCTCTAAAAGGTTGGTCCTGGAGACTCTTGCATTGTTATTAGATGCAGCAGATGCCTGCTTGACATCTGTATGGCGAAAAATGAAGGCCTGTGAAGAGCTCTTCGATTCTCTACTTTCTGGGATCGCGAAGATTGCAGTGGCAAGAGGAGGACAGCCGCTTCGTGTGTTGCTCATTCGACTTAAACCACTGGTACTGGCTGTCTGTGCACAGGTAATTTGTTCTTTTCTTAACTCATAGGAGCAACATATTCTCCTCTACTTGCGTCTTGAGGTCCATAAAAGTATAATCGAACCCATCATGTAACAAGTCTTTTGGACAGATTTTTCTAGTTCCTTAGATTACTAGAAGAAGATTATTTACTTATAATGTCTGTTGGAACAGCCGGATACTTGCGTGAACAATCAAGGGGCCATGCTTGAGAGCGTATTTAAGACTAGCTGTGAGATTATTGAATCTGGCTGGGCCAAGGACCGAGCTCCAGTGGACACCTTCATTATGGGGTTAGCTTCAAGTATTCGTGAAAGAAATGATTATGAAGAACAGGTTACTCTAAACCTTTCCCTTATTGTGGAGAGGATAGTTTTACCATACCCTTTGCTGGTTAATATGCCTTTCTGTGTTGAATTGCAATTTCAGCTTTCCAATATTGCTCATCATTTGGTGTCCAGGTTGATAAAGACAAGCAAGTGCCTGCTGTACAGCTTAATGTGATACGGCTGCTAGCTGATCTCAATGTTGCTGTTAAGAAGCCCGACGTAGCAGACATGATTTTGCCACTTTTTATTGAAAGTCTGGAAGAGGGTGATGCTTCGACTCCTAGCTTTTTGCGACTCCAAGTATGGTTCCAATTTCTACAGTTCTACCTGGCTGATTATTAATTACTATATCCTATATATGTTTTTCTCTTGAACTTTGGCAAAGGCAGAAACTACCACCATCTATATCCTTTTTCGTTTGATTTTTTGACATATTACTTTTTGCATTTATGCCAATTCTGTGCAGCTTCTTGATGCTGTTTCTCGGATAGCAACATTAGGGTTTGAGAAGTCTTATCGTGAGACAGTAGTTCTGATGACCAGAAGTTACTTGAGCAAACTATCGAGTGTAGGATCTGTAGAAAGCAAAACATCAGCACCGGAAGCCACAACCGAGCGTGTAGAGGTATATTTTATTGGCTACATGGTAGTTTGCTATCTTCTTTTAGAGTCTTACTATGACACTGATGCTCACTGATCCAATTATGCTGTAGACTCTTCCTGCAGGTTTCCTTACAATTGCCAGTGGTCTGATGGATACAAAATTGCGTTCCGACTATCGCCATCGTTTGCTTTCCTTGTGTTCAGATGTAGGCCTGGCTGCTGAGTCCAAAAGTGGAGGGTAATTTATATGATCTTAGCTTGTAGAAATACTGAGTTTCATTCACTGTTTATGGTATAGTCTATCTCGTAACTGCCAAGTCAAATAAGCTTTTCTCTCTGTTGAATAAAATATTTTGGCATAAAAATCTTGCAAATTATGAGAAATCTACCGGGAACAGTTTTTGTGGGCTACTGTATGTTTCCAGCAAGAACTCAGTATTGCATGAGTAATTGGATGTCGAATGGTGTGTTCATGCTGGTAACATAAAGATAAACCAAATCTTTCGATCTCCATTTTGCCTAAAATCTTAGTAGAATTGGAACTTATCCAGTTAGTGTTTCATTATCTAAAATGTTTTTGCCTTTATACTGACTGGAATATTTATTGCGTGCTTCATTCTCTTCTAGGAGTGGTGTGGATTTCTTAGGGCCTCTTCTTCCTGCAGTGGCGGAAATATGTTCGGATTTTGATCCTACTTTGGATGTGGAACCTTCACTTTTGAAGTTGTTCCGCAATCTATGGTTTTATATAGCCCTTTTTGGCTTAGCACCTCCTATTTTGAAAACTCCGCCACCAGCACTGAAGTCAACCTCCAACTCAGTGAACAATACAGGAAGCATGAGTGGAGTTGCTTTGCAAGCTGTGGGAGGACCTTACATGTGGAACACTCAGTGGGCTCTTGCGGTTCAGCGGATTGCTCAAGGCACTCCCCCTCTTGTAAGTCAATTTAGAAGGTTATCTTCAGAGTTCAATTTGTGGTTCGTCTTATTATACCCTTTGAAAAGAATAGTGGCATAACTTAATACAATTTTATTGGCTCCAAATCATTCTTCTAAATTCTGAGCCTTACACCATTCCAGGAGATGCTCTTGTAATTTTAACTAATGGAGCATTACTCTTTGTAGGTCGTCAGTTCTGTAAAATGGCTTGAAGACGAATTAGAACTCAACGCGCTTCATAATCCTGGTAGTCGTCGAGGAAATGGAAATGAGAAAGTAGCTTCAACCCAGAGACTTGCTCTTTCAACTGCCTTAGGTGGCCGAGTTGACGTTACAGCAATGAACACCATCTCAGGTTATTCAAACATGGAGTTATTGTTCAATATCTGGTAGATGAGCTTTGGTGTAGCTATTCTTAGATACTTAAAACTTCTCTTTTCTTCAAATTCTTTCAGGAGTGAAGGCTACATATTTGCTCGCTGTCGCTTTTTTGGAGATCATACGTTTTATTAGCAATGGGGGTATCCTTAATGGTGACTCAAGTGTCTCTGCCTCTAGAAGTGCCTTCAGTTGTGTCTTCGAATATCTGAAAACTCCAAATCTTACTCCTGCTGTTTCCCAATGTTTAACGGCAATTGTGCATAGAGCCTTTGAAACCGCAGTCTCATGGCTGGTATGTAAATACCTAGTCATAGTATTTTAGCTGATTTTTTTTCAAGGACCTTTTGGTGGCAACTCTAGCCCATTCCTTCTGTCCCTTTGTATATGCATTTTGGTCTTTTCGTCACCAACACTAGCTCTGCTTTTCTGTTTTTATTGCTTCTTCATTTAAACTTTCTAACAGTATGAACGTTATGGGAACTTTCATCTGGTTTCAGGAAGAACGAATATCTCTTACTGGGAAAGATGCTCGAAATAGAGAATTGACAACGTATGCACATGCATGTTTCCTCATAAAGAGCATGTCTCAGAGAGATGAACACGTTCGAGATATATCTGTGAACCTGCTGACTCAGCTACGGGACAAGTTTCCGCAGGTAAAAACAAATGGATAAACATTCTCTCGTTCAAAAGATTAGCTGCAGGTTCACCATTTTATTAGGGAGAAACGAGATTATATGTTACATTGATAGCATCATGGAAAGGTAGAGTTATGTTTAGTCCTGATAGTTTTTCAGTGCAAGTATTCACAGAAGAATTCCTAGGAATAAGATCTGAACCTCAGTATTCATATCAAATTCTTATAATAATAATTCACACTTTTAGACATTAAAATGTTTTGTGATTCTGTTGCAGTTGCCTCTACTGTACAATTTTTTTGTTACCGTTTACTTACTCCTACAAATGCCCTCTTTATTGTACAGCCATTAGTTTTTCTTCTCCTTCTGATTATTAGGTTCTGTCTCTATCACTGCCTTTTGCTACTGTCTAGTGACTTTCGTAGTCTAAGATTTTTCATAGGTGTTTTCATTCTGTATGTATGCTGTAGTAGACCTCCAGCAAATGTTTGTCTGCTTTTGCCTTCTTCAACTGTTCTTTTGGAAATTATTGCCAGGCTCCGTAGATCGACTAACAATGAAAAATGCAGGTCCTCTGGCATTCGTCGTGTCTGGATAGTTTGATGTTTTCTGTTCATGACAATACACCTTCAACTGTTGTCAATGATCCTGCTTGGACTGCTGCTGTTCGATCCTTATACCAGAAAGTTGTTCGAGAATGGATCATAATATCGCTTTCATATGCTCCATGCACGAGTCAGGGTTTGCTTCAGGTATCCTTCTTTTTGTCAATTCATACTATCTTCTATCTGCATATCCAAATTTCTTTATTTATGAAAGCTTTCTATTTCTCCATTTCAATCTGTTAGTGTGACAGTTTTAAACAGAACCTACTGTGGAGTTGTATTTCCCGTCTGTTTGGTTGTAGCCATGTTTTACTTCCTTCTACCGTCTTTAACGAACTTTTTTTAGTTTTAAAATCCTCTAAATGTTTAATGTAGCTTGGAGTCAGTTTTCCTCTCCGTGTAACTAGTGTTATTGCTCTTTGACGTTTCTGTATTAATTTCTGGTCCCTGTACAATTGATTTCTGAGACTGTCATGAGTCTTGTTTCGGTGCGCAAACGAACTATGAAAAGGTTTGGACATAGGAGCTTAAGGTTGTTTCTCTGGATTCTTCTTATCTATGTTCGCATTGCAGGGCTCTTTTCTGTGGTTTCTGTTTTGTTGAAATTTTTCGTGCTGTTTCTTTGAGAGACAAATGAATTCCATGTTCCCTCACTGGTTAATATGCACCTCAGGATAAGCTGTGTAAGGCAAACACATGGCAACGGGCACAAACGACAACGGATGTGGTTTCTCTTCTATCTGAGATAAAGATTGGAACTGGGAAAAATGATCTTTGGTCTGGGACAAGAACTGCAAATATTCCAGCTGTGATGGCTGCAGCAGCTGCAGCATCAGGGGCAAACTTAAAAGTTTCCGAAGCCTTTAACTTGGAGGTACTTGGCACTGGAGTAGTCAGTGCAACGGTCAAGTGCAACCATGCTGGAGAAATTGCTGGTATGCGAAGGTTGTACAACAGTATTGGTGGATTTCAAACTGGCTCAACGCCTAGTGGTTTTGGTGGTGGCCTTCAAAGATTAATATCTGGGGCATTTTCTCAGACACCACAACCAGAGGATGATTCATTTAATGAGATGTTAATTGCCAGGTTTGTGCGTCTCCTTCAGCAATTTGTGAATACTGCCGAAAAAGGTGGAGAGGTGGATAAGTCGCAATTCCGAGAAACTTGTTCTCAAGCAACTGCACTACTTCTGTCAAACCTGGTAAGTTTTTCTAACCAAGAACTGAGGGAGTCCTTTTTCTTACGTAGGTGGAGGGAAAGGAGCACATGTGTGTGATATCTACCAGCTACTACGTTCTGTTCATTCTAATCTCTTATTTTTGCACTAGGGTGGTGAGTCAAAAACAAATGTGGAAGGCTTTTCTCAATTACTGCGTCTCCTTTGTTGGTGTCCAGCATATATATCTACTCCAGATGCTATGGAAACTGGAATTTTTATTTGGACCTGGTTAGTTTCTGCTGCTCCTCAACTGGTATCTCTTGTCCTTGCCGAGCTTGTTGATGCATGGATATGGACAATTGATACAAAGCGAGGACTCTTTGCGTGTGATGTGCGATACTCTGGCCCCGCTGCAAAATTAAGGCCCCAGCTTGCCCCTGGAGAACCAGAAGATCCACCTGAAAGTGATCCTGTTGACCAAATAGTCGCTCACAGACTGTGGCTTGGATTTCTGATAGATCGTTTTGAGGTCATGATTTATTCTCCCTTATTTTCTAATATAGAAGGGACTCATGTAGGTGGTTTACCTCATTTCTTCTTTGTCATTGGTTAAGAACCAAGAGGGTCTAGATTGTTTTTACAGCTTCTTATGATATTAGTTTAATTAATATCACTGTTCTGTGAAAGACCTTAGGTGACAAAATTGCAGTCTCAAAGTAATTTTGCTTACTGATAATTAAGGAAGCAGATAACGTGTATTTGGGTAACTTTCTTATCACCTCAATGCTTCTTTAGGTCGTTCGACATAATAGTGCGGAGCAACTCTTGCTGCTAGGGCGGATGTTACAACGGAGTACGGACCTTGACTGGTGCTTTACTCGCCACCCTGCAGCTGCTGGTACCTTTTTTTCTTTGATGCTTCTTGGACTGAAGTTCTGCTCATGCCAAACACAAGGCAATATGAAGAAATTTAGATCTGGCCTCCAGCTGTTGGAAGATCGCATCTACAGGTTACTTTTTGCAAATTCCCTTCTTTTTTTGTTACACTTTCTGTATGGACATCTGTCAGCTCGCATCTATGATTTGGTGGCACGCATTTGAATATTTGTTTTTATTTTATTGGCTATGTTCTAAATGTCCATACCAACGCGTTGATCGTAGTGTTTTGTCAGCTGTAGGATTTAAGGTGAAAGTGCCTTTGCACAACACATTGATCTTCCTGGAGTTGTGTCTGCTATTTTGATAGTTATATCATAGGCTGAGAATAAACTAGAAGTAGCTATATTATAAGCTTTATGTTATTGTAGCCATCCATCATGGCGTTCCCCTAAGTTTTCAAATTTCTTAAATAGTTGCTTGGGTCAATTTTATCATCTATGATATGTTTCACATTTATGCACGTCAGATAATGATAAATTATGTCTTTTCTACTTCTTCCAGGACTTCTTTAGGCTGGTTTGCTCATCAGCCAGAGTGGTATGATGTAAATATCCCGAATTTTTGTCAGAGCGAGGCTCTATCTGTTTCAGTTTTTGTTCACTATTTATCGAACGAGCTATCAGATTTAAGTCAATCTGATTCCAAAGGAAAGCCGCGTGAAAGTGGGCACATGATGGATGTGGTACGATAACCATCTATGATTCATTTTACTATCACCCAACACATTATTTGACTACAAATCATGATATTATTTGAGTTGCATGCTTACAGACTGATCAATATCATCCCGTCTGGGGTGAGATGGACAACTACACTGTGGGAAAAGAAAAAAGAAAGCAGCTTCTTCTAATGCTCTGCCAACATGAAGCTGATAGGCTTGACGTTTGGGCACAACCTATTAGTTCAAAGTAAAACTTGCTTTCTTTTCACTTCTCGTTAGTGTTCTTTGACTAAAATTGTTGATATTCATTATTCCAATTGGCAATGTATGTACAGGGACAGTCCATATTCGAGGTTGAAAATTAGCTCTGAAAAATGGACCGAACATGCTAAAATTGCCTTTGCAGTGGACCCTCGCATTGCTATATCAGTCGCCTCAAGATTTCCAGCAAATGCTGCTGTGAAATCTGAAGTCACTCAGCTGGTTCAGGTATGATTTTACAGGGGCTTTTTCCTCTAAAACTGTAGAAAGACAGATTTTTTTGTACTTTTTGGTTTGAGATGGATATATAGCTGGTGCTATTAAGTTTTTAAAAAAGCTGGTGTCTAAGCATCCAAAAAACCAGTGAAGCGTGATGCAAATGGGAAAAATCTAACCATGGTACATATAGTTGAATAATTTTATAGAAGAGACGAAAAGTTTGTGGTTAGAATCTCAACATATTGCTAGAATTGTTCATGCTTTCGACCACTTGGTGTATAAAGAATGCAATTTGATGTCATGGCTATAATTTTGCTTATTGTTTAACTGATGCTAAATGGACTGCTTTTTCGTTGGTACTATGTCTTGCAGACAAATATAGTGGATCTTCGTACGATTCCTGAGGCATTGCCGTATTTTGTGACACCCAAAAATGTTGAAGAGAACTCAGTGCTGTTGCAGCAGCTACCACACTGGGCTGCTTGTTCAATTACACAGGCTCTTGAGTTCCTCACTCCTGCTTATAAGGGACATCCACGTGTCATGGCATATGTCCTAAGAGTTCTAGAGTCCTACCCTCCTGAGCGAGTTACTTTCTTCATGCCGCAGTTGGTGCAGACTCTACGCTATGATGAGGGGGTAAGTGTTATCATGAAAATCTCTCTCTGTCTCCCCTTGCCTCTCTCTTTCTCTAAGCAATTTCGAAATTACACTATATGAATCATATCATTCGGCTTGTGTTCATTAGATTTAGCAAATCACATCTTTGTTTTGTTTATAAAACAAAGGCACATCTTAATATGTGAAATTATATCATATAAGCCTTTAAATGTACATCTTAATGTCTTAATATGTGATTCCTAAGATGTTTAACAGTTAGATTCGTTATTAAATGCAGAGGCTGGTTGAAGGATATCTTCTTAGAGCTGCCCAAAGAAGTGACATATTTGCCCATATTCTCATTTGGCATTTGCAGGTAAGTTCAAGTTAATGGACTTTGCAAGATTTTAATTTCGCTTGAATCTATATGGAGTTGTTAATTTTCAAGTTCTGTTTTTTATAATGCCAGGGTGAGAATGTTCAGGAAGCACCACCGAAAGATGGTTCTATCGATAAGGTTTGCCTCATCATTATCCTGCTTATAGTTCTGTATAAACATGAGTTTGTTCTTGGAAAGTATGTTTTGCACAAAAGATGTAGTGAGACAGAGACTAGGTTGTTTTGCTATTGATAGCTGTAGAAACTTCGTCCTGTAGCTGTGGACTGGTGGTCGGCTATAAAAATTTGAGCTCGCCTGTTTTTTTCCGTAATATTTCAGAATGCAGCATTCCAAGAAATTTTGCCAGAAGTTCGGCAGCATATCATTGATGGTTTCACTCCCAGTGCCTTGGACATCTTCACAAGAGAGTTTGACTTCTTTGACAAGGTTACATCTATTTCCGGGGTGCTATTTCCTCTTCCAAAGGAAGAACGCAGAGCCGGTATCAGGAGGTAGAATTTCAATTTTATTAAACCGTATCATGGTACGTATAGTTCTGCATGTGTTACATTCAAATTACTTTAATACTTATTATGGCAGGGAGTTAGAGAAAATTGAAATGCAGGGAGAAGACCTTTACTTGCCAACTGCTCCTAACAAGCTTGTTCGTGGTATACGAGTAGACAGTGGAATACCCTTACAATCAGCTGCCAAAGTCCCTATCATGATCACTTTTAACGTTATTGATCGTGATGGTGACCCCAGTGATGTAAAACCACAAGCTTGCATTTTTAAGGTAAGCCTTCACATAATTTTCATACAATATTTCTAAGTTTAATTTGCTTGTCACATAATTTACATTTTTTAAGGTAAGCCTTCACGAAATATAGAACAAAATCGTAGCTAGGTGGTATTTACTGTGAGTCTGATCACTCTTGTATTTAGGTTGGAGATGATTGCCGGCAAGATGTTCTTGCCCTTCAAGTGATATCTCTTCTTAGAGACATATTTAAAGCGGTTGGTCTTAATCTTTATCTTTTTCCATATGGAGTACTCCCAACTGGTGGCGAAAGGGGTATAATTGAGGTAAACACAATCTAAAATCTTTAATCTTAAACCCAATTACCCTACTGCATAAAACAGATATGGTGGTATGAGAATTTTCATGTATAGACTCATACGTTTGTTCTTATATCTCTTTTCATTCCTTTTACAACAGGTTGTGCCTAATACACGAAGCAGAAGTCAAATGGGTGAAACAACCGATGGGGGTCTGTATGAGATTTTTCAACAAGACTATGGACCTGTTGGCTCAGCTACCTTTGAAACAGCACGAGAGAATTTCCTCATTAGCAGTGCTGGTTATGCTGTGGCTAGTCTTTTACTCCAGCCTAAAGACAGACACAACGGAAATCTCCTCTTTGATGAGTATGTTTCCTATTCTGCGCTCTCCTTCGAAAACTCTCTTGGACAAATATAATGCGGGAAATTTCATGAACACTAACACCAAGTATTTTACCGTGTGTTATATGCTATAATGCAGCTCGGGAAGACTTGTCCACATCGACTTTGGTTTCATTTTGGAAACTTCACCTGGTGGAAACATGCGGTTCGAGAGTGCACATTTCAAACTGAGCCACGAAATGACTCAATTGCTAGATCCTTCAGGAGTTATGAAGAGCAAAACATGGCATCAATTTGTGAGGTAAATTATTTCAGAAACTTTCTCCAACTTCTCCTTTACAAACAATCGTTGGTTCTTAGATTAATTCGTATTTCTTTCTGCAATAAAAAGCTTGTGCGTGAAAGGATACTTAGCCGCTCGGCGATACATGGACGGAATCATAAGCACAGTCCAAATGATGCTAGACAGTGGATTACCTTGCTTTAGCAGAGGTGATCCGATTGGTAATCTTAGGAAACGATTTCACCCAGAGATGAGCGAACGGGAAGCTGCGCATTTCATGATTCATGTCTGTACCGATGCGTATAACAAGTGGACTACTGCTGGTTACGACTTGATACAGTATTTGCAGCAAGGCATCGAGAAGTGATTGATACAAAATCAGAGTTTCTTTTTTACATAATTTGCAGGTAAAAAAATCTTAAATCATGTGAACTAATTTTCATATTCTGATTTGCTAATTTGTTTTTTCATTCTTCTCTTCTCTCGATTCGTGTTCATTTTAAGGAGAGGAACTTGAGAGATTTGTTTAATTGTTTTTGGTTTATCATAGGGTTTTGCTAATAACAAAATGAAGAAAAAAAAGGTAGGAGTGTTTGTGTTGTGGGGATTTTCCGATAACTTGAGGTTCAAGCTAGTATGATCTATGATTGTTTGATATATATTTCTTTGAAACCACTTATTTTTTACGCGCCATTTCAATGGATGAAGTGGTCGCGTTTGTTGGATCAGAACTAGTGAATCCTTGCAAAAGTTTCATGTATACTTCTTCTTCAAGATCATCACCATCTAAAACAGCGTTATGAACATTCTTTTTTTTTTTTTGAGCAAACTTTAAGATATGAAGAAGGTAACATTGAAACAGAGTTTACCTTTTCTTCTCTGTTTTTATGGTTACATCACTACCATGGAGGATTTCTTCTGCAAATTCCCACTCAATCTTGTCTTTATAAACATCATTTTCTAGTACTTCATCTGCTAGCCTTGCCCAATACTCTGAATCTCCTGCTCTTAAGTTCTTGGAGACCCATTTAAGATATGAAGAAGGTAAAGAACCAAGCATTTTGCCTCTGTGTTTACCGAAGTCTATGATTGTGTCTCTTGCGGCTAGGGTTTGGTTGATTTGTTGGGAAGATTCGATTAGTTGAATAAGAAGAAGAAGGAAGAAGATTTTCTTGGTTTAAAAGATGATGATGATATTGATGTGATTGTGAAGATGGTATTGGGGAGTGTTGTTGCATAGTGAGGATTGTGGAACAAGACCATTGAGAAACTCATTTTTGTTCTCGTCTCCAATAAAATTATTTGATTTTGATAATCTTATAATTACACGAAGAGAGTTATTTTTGGCCCATAATCAAAGCCCAAGGAGTTTTTTTTAATGAGAAGCGAGATATTTTATTTCCTTTGTTTTTGAGAGTCCCACATCGGAAAGGTGGGAGTGAGTAGTAGCTGAAGTTGTAGTATAAATAAAGGTCTTGGTTCGTCAAATTAAAATCACGCAGCCATGTGGTGAATACAAAGCGAACTATTCTTTCGCCTTTTACTAAAGAATACCGTGTGCTCTCCACGCTAAGTGGCATACGCCTATTTTTGGAGGGTTCTCACTAAAAGTGGGACCCAACAGTTCAAGTTAAAATTTATAACTAAAATCGAACCGACCGGACCGAACCGAACAAAAATTTCCGGTTTCGGTTTCAGTTTCGGTTACATCAGCTTAACTGATTAGCAAGCATTTTAATTGGATTCCGTTAACCGAAGGTTTTTGTAAATAACCGGTTTAACCAAAATTATACCCGATTCAGCTAAATTTTTTTTTTGAACATCTATTTTATTTATGACTTTAAAAGTTACAATTCATCATACAACATTTGTTGTATACACTTTGGTAAAACATTATAAATACAACAAGATGAATATTAAGATTGTACTAAGTGAGCTAACTTGTCGGCGATTTTATTTTGTTGTCGCCGGATAGGTCTAAAGTGAACACATGCAAAAAGAGTAGTCCAATGTTTGATGTTGTGAATTAGAGTTTTCATTGCTATATCCTGTTGAGTGTTCGAGAATTAAATCCACCAAAAGTTTGGAATCACTTTCAAAGATTATCCGATGATTTTATATGATACTATTTATAGCTAAAAAGTTACTACGAGTTAACTAATAAACCGGAGATGCTGAAACATTAAAAATGACAAAATCTAAGTAGCATTGATTAACCACGTGTAAATCTTATAATCTTATACAGTTAGCCCAATTTGTGTAAGTGAGCTTAAACTATTGGGCCTCAAGAAGATGGCCCATTACAATATTTAATCTTTTTAACAAATATCATAGCCAAAAAAAAGTCAACAGACAAAAAGTACAAGAGATAAAAAGACAACACTAGTTCCAGTCTCGAAGGCCTTGGTAAGAAAAAGAGTATCGAGAGCTAATAAAATTGAGAATCGAAAGGAAACACAAGAAAAATCTCAAACAAAGACATTGAAATAATGGAGCCAGTTATAATCGGTGCTCTAATTTTAGATATTCATGCTAATCCTTTAACCCCACCAATCTCAGGATCCACTGTACCAGGCCAGGTTATAATAATCTTTATCCAATCTATAAATCTCTACACTTAAAAAACCCAAATCTTGTGTTACAATTGAAACGAAATCTAAGTTTATTTTCTTGGTTAGGTCTTGTTTACACCAGGTGGTGTAGCAAGAAATGTAGCTGAATGTATATTCAAGCTTGGAATCAAATCTTTTATGATTGGTACTTTAGGAATTGATGGTCCAGGTTTGTTTTTTTATCATTGAATCAAATCTTGTTTAGCAAATCTTGTTTCTTGGTAGCTAATTTGTTTTTTTTTTTCACACAGCTAATGTATTGTTGAAAGATTGGAAACTCTCCTTGGAAGGTTAGATTTTTTTACTTGACATTGCTTTGTATCGATTTTTCGTTATGTAGTAAGACATTGATGCATTGATTTAGTTGAAAAAGTGTTTTCATTTGAATGTAACAAAGCTTTTGTTGGTTGATGATGTAGGAATCTTGAGAAGAGAAGATATTAGTACTCCTATTGTATCACTCGTGTATGACGCTAATGGAGAAGTTTCTGCTGGTGTTGCTGGTGTTGATGCAGTTGTATGTATCCTTCTTTTTATTTCGTAGCACCGTAATAGAGATTGAAGGATCTTGTAGTTGTTTAACTTGGTGAGAGTATTAAGTTTTGTTTATGGAGCAGGAAAAGTTTTTGACACCTAAGTGGATCGAGCGGTTTGAATACAAGATAAGCTCAGCTCCTGTTGTTATGGTAGATGCAAATCTTAGTACTCTTGCTTTGGAAGCATCTTGCAAATGTAAATGCTTATAGTTTCTCAGTTTGATTTTTCTAACATCGCTTTGTCTGTCGTGTTAACGGTTTTCTTTCTTAAAGTGGCTGCAGAGTTCAATGTTCCTGTGTGGTTTGAGCCAGTGTCAGTCACAAAGTCGCGGAGAATCGCGTCTGTTGCTAAGTATGTGAGTGTCGTGTTTACTCATGAAGGCTAGAATTATTTTGTTTCTCTATGTTTGTTTGCAAGCCGATGAGTTTAGGTTATGTTTCCTAATAGGTAACAATAGTGTCCCCAAACCAAGACGAACTCATAGCAATGGCGAACACTCTCTGCGCTGGGAAGTTGTTCCAACCGTTTAAACCAGATGAAAGTAAACTCTCACCGGAAGATATATTCCGCGCGCTAAAGCCAGCCATTTTGGTTCTTCTTGAAAACGGTGTGAAAGTAGTCATCGTAACCCTCGGTTCCAACGGAGCACTCTTATGCTCCAAGGGAAACCCGAAGAATACTCTCAACAAAAAGTTCCCAAAAAGCGGAGAGATCTTCAAAAGAGTACATTCCGTATGTTCACCAGACCGGTTTTTTGAATCAGGCTCGAGTCTTTTCGCAATGCATTTCCCAACTCTCCCAGCCAAAGTCAAGAAACTCACTGGTGCAGGTGATTGTCTAGTAGGTGGTACAGTTGCATCGCTGAGCAATGGTTTAGATATAATCCAGAGTTTAGCAGTTGGCATTGCCTCGGCTAAAGCCGCGGTTGAGTCAGATGAAAATGTACCTCCTGAGTTCAACTTGGACCTTATATCTGGTAATGAACTAATTATTTGAGTTTGATTTATGGTTTTAAGTTTCGGTTTACTCATTTATATATTGGTTTTACCCGGTCTGAACCGGTTTACAGATGATGCGGAGTTGGTTTACAATCGCTCGAAGATATTGTTGGTTCATCATCAGTCAATGCTATAGAAGAATGATCTGAGTTGGTTAAACCAAAATTGTTGAATTGAATGTGTAATTTTCTAACAAACCGGAAATTGAATTATTGAATCCGGTTTAATGTGAAACCGGTTTAGATGCTATGAGTTGGTTCTTGCCAAACCAAATATGAAGAATGTGTTATTTTCTTATAAACCGGAAATTGATTTATTGAATCCGGTTTAGATGCTGTGAAGAATGATATGAGTTGATTCTTCTTGCCAAACCAAATACGAAGAGTGTGTTATTTTCTGATAAACCGGAAATTGGTTATTGAATCCGGTTTAATGTAAAACCGGTTTAGATACATGGTTTAGATGCTATGAGTTGGTTCTTGCTAAACCAAATATGAAGAATGTGTTATTTTCTGATAAACCGGAAATTGGTTATTGAATCCGGTTAATGTGAAAACCGGTTTAGATAATTATCTCATCTTCTTCTTCTTCAAAAACACAAGATAACAGAATTGCCACCAAAGCTCCCATTTTTATCCTCACACAAAAGCTTGAGGAATGAGAAGAAGATAACAAAATCCCAACTTTCGACATGATCTTAACACTAAACCCTAAGATTCTCTATTTCTCAAAAGCCCATCATCTACAATCTCCTCTCTCTCGTCCTTATCCATACTTTTACAGACCTCGAAACATCTCTCTAATCACAAATTGCAATCTTCAGAAACCACAAGATGGTAATAAGAGTAACAGAAGTATCACAAAGACAATTTCTTTGTCCGATTCCGCACCACCGGTTACTGAAGAAACCAACGGTGATGTTTCCGGTTCCGCTGATCGGAGTGGTGGTAATAGTGGAGGAGGAGGAAAAGAGGGATTAGGGTTTTTAAAGAGAATACCCAGAAAAGTTTTGTCAGTTTTGTCTAATTTGCCTTTAGCAATCACAGAAATGTTCACAATTTCTGCTCTTATGGCTTTAGGTAAGTGTTTCTAGGATTTTGATTGATTAGTGTTACAAAATTGAATATTTGATTTGGGTTTTGTGTTTTTTTAGGTACTGTGATTGAACAAGGAGAAACACTTGATTTTTATGTCCAAAAGTATCCAGAAGATAATCCTGTGTTAGGGTTTTTTACTTGGAGATGGATTACTACACTTGGATTAGATCATATGTATTCTGCTCCTATTTTTCTTGGAATGCTTGTTCTCTTAGGAGCTTCACTTATGGCTTGTACTTATACTACTCAGATACCTCTTGTTAAAGTTGCTAGAAGGTTTGTGTTTTTCTATCCTTTTGTCTAGTTTTGTACTGCTTTAGGTAAGGGAGAGACATGACACTTTAGCAAAATTGTAGATGGAGTTTTATGAAGTCAGATGAGTCAATTAAGAAGCAGGATTTTGCTGATTCTCTTCCTAGAGCTTCTGTTCGAGACTTAGGAGTGATTTTGATGGGTGATGGATATGAGGTTAGTTCTTTGATATGCGTAATGTTTGATTGTCTTGCTTTTAGTGGTGGTAATATATCAGTGTGTTTGTTCTGTAGGTGTTTATGAAGGGTCCTTCGTTGTATGCGTTTAAGGGTTTAGCTGGTCGATACGCACCTATTGGAGTACATATAGCAATGCTTTTGATTATGGTTGGTGGAACACTTAGTGCGACCGGGAGCTTTAGAGGCTCGGTTACAGTTCCTCAAGGACTTAATTTTGTTATGGGAGATGTTTTAAGTCCAATTGGGTTTCTCTCGTTTCCAACGGATACTTTTAATGCTGAAGTTCATGTTAACCGATTCACTATGGACTATTACGACAGTGGAGAGGTGAGTTCTTTTTTTGTTCTGCTTTCTGATTATGTCTCTTGTAATCATTCACAATTAAATAGAGATCTTTGTTTGATTTGTTGTTAGGTCTCACAGTTTCACTCTGATCTTTCACTCCGTGACCTAAATGGGAAAGAGGTTCTGAGAAAGACAATTAGCGTAAATGATCCGTTGAGATACGGTGGGATTACTATATACCAGACAGATTGGAGTTTCTCGGCTTTGCAAGTGACAAAGGACGGTGAAGGACCATTCAACTTAGCAATGGCACCTCTTAAGATCAATGGAGACAAGAAGCTATATGGAACCTTCTTACCAGTTGGTGACACTAATGCTCCCAATGTCAAAGGAATGTAAGTACCCTCGTACTTTTACAGAACCACTCTATCGATTCGGTAGATACTTAAACGTATTTGGTGTCTTGTATAGGCCTTAACTTTACTCTATTTGAGTTCGTTTTCAGATCGATGCTAGCTCGGGATCTACAGTCTATTGTTGTGTACGATTTGGAAGGGAAATTTGCTGGAATAAGGAGACCAAACTCGAAGCTTCCGATTGAAATCGATGGTATGAAGATTGTTATTGAGGATGCAATTGGAAGCACTGGTCTTGAGTTAAAGGTACAAACACGAAAAGAAGCAACTAAGCTTAAATCGAATATATGTAATGTAACATCTTTGTTGTTTTCGTCTTTGTCTCTTAGACTGATCCAGGAGTACCAATTGTATACGCTGGCTTTGGTGCTTTAATGCTCACAACCTGCATCAGTTACTTATCTCATTCACAGGTAATGTTAACTCTCAAATCGATATTCGATCAAAAGGCTCTTTTATACTAATCAATCTGTTTTGTTGTCTCTGAAACATCATTGAAGGTATGGGCACTACAAAATGGAACAACATTGGTTGTCGGTGGAAGAACGAACAGAGCGAAGAACGACTTCCCTGATGATATGAATCGTTTGCTCGATCAAGTCCCCGAGCTAATCAAGACTTCAGTTGATTAGCTTCTGATACATTTCAAGAAAGTTTGTACAGAATTGCGAAAGTTGGTATAGTTTTCAAGAGCAACTTCCACATTGTTCTTGATCATATGGGAAAAGAGAAGAGGAGCTAGAAACTGCAACTTCAGTATTGATTTGCTTGTAGATTTTGTTTTGAAGGGTCTGAGTTTCTACATACACCGTGAAGTTAGAATTTAGAGGGTTTATACTTTACACTATTATTTTTGTGGGTAGATTTTCTTGTTTGTCAAGTTATATGATATGTATGTATCTCAAGTTATACTAAAAGTTTTACTTAACTAATCCGAGGTTGTATATCTTAAATATATAATTATAAAGTCTAAGAGTAAGAATATACAAAAAAATGTGATAGATTAAGATTAGATGATTAAAATTTGCTTTATTAAAGTTGGCTTAATACATAACAAAGAAAATACAAAGTTTGACAATATAACAATGCAAACTAAAAAGTATGAATTAAATTTGTAAGTGATTTCTCACGTAAAGTCATTTGACAAGATTTTTCATTAATAGAGTTGATAAATTGGTATTAAAGTGAAGTTTGATATATTTTCAATGTTATGATTGTTGGTTTCTGATTTCTAAATAACTTTGATGTTTTGGTAGTTTTGAGTCGGTGAATTTTTTTGAATAATAATGATTAGTGTGATTGGTAATTGTTGTTAGGGATGTCTCAAATTATTCGTGAACAATGTTCAACTTCTCAAAACGTAAATTTAATACAGTAAAATAGTGTTTTTTATAAACATAGGCTCTAATTAATATACATATATATAGTTAAAAAAATTTAATGAAATTTTGTATGTAAATCGGATCTTATCCGATCACTTCACTTGCATATACTAAAAAGAGCTCTAAGTATCATAAACCAAATACAGAGGATGAATGGTCGATGCTGGTCTCTAAGCATGGTGCCAAAGAACGAGATTGCTTTGGGATAAGTTGTCATCGCGATTTCTAAATTAGTAGAAAAGACAGAAGCATTATTTCTAATGTGATTACATTGGTGTATTGAGAATGAAATGGAAGAAGAAGAAAGATTAGATGATTAAAATTGGCTTTATTCAACTTGGTTTAATACACAACAAAAAGAATACAAAGTTTGACAATACAACAATGAAAACTAAGTATGAAGTAAATTTGTAAGTGATTTCTCACGTAAAGTCATTTTACAAGATTTTTCATTAATGAGTTCATAAATGGTTATTAAAGTGAAGTTTGATGTACTTTTAATGTTATGATTGTTGGTTTCTGACTTCTGAATAACTTTGATGTTTTAGTGTTTTGGTGGTTTTGAGTCGGTGAATTTTTTTGAATAATAATGATTCATGTGATTGGTAATTGTTGTTAGGGTCCTTAGGGATGTCTTAAATTAAATTATTTAATTGATTCGGAAAATAAATCGTAAATTTTAGTTATTTGAAAAGTTTATTTGTTAAAAACCTTAGATTTTATCATCGTAATTATTTTCTTGTTACAAAATTTGAATAGTCATTTCGTAGATCGTAGTTAGATGTTTAATAATTTGAATTTTTTAAAAACTAAAAACTTAAAATGCAGTGTTTCTTTTCCTAAATCAATAATTCTGAAGGCGAAACAAATTAAAAGCGAAAGCTTCCAAAGGATTACCTTTCTCACCAGTTAACTAAACAATTTGCAAACACACGAACCAAAACAAATTGTTATTAAAGTGAAGTTTGATGTATTTTCAATGTTATGATTGTTGGTTTATGACTTCTGAATAACTTTAACGTTTTGGTGGTTTTGAGTGAGTGAATTTTTTTGAATAATAATTATTCATGTGATTGGTAATTGTTGTTAGAGATGTCTCAAATTATTCGTGGACAATGTTCAACTTTTTAAAACGTAAATTTAAGATAGTTAAATAATGTTTTTAATAAACATAGGCTCTAATTAATATACATATATAGTCAAAATTTTGTAATGAACTTTTTGTATGTAAATAGGATCTTATTCGATCACTTCACTTGCATATGCTAAAAAAGCTATAAGTATTATCGTAATTGATATACATATCTATCGTAAGTTATAGAACACTTTAGTAACTAATTAAGTAAGGTATATTATTTTTAATGAATGGAGATTTTTGTACAAGTTTTGCTTCTAGCTTGGTTTTTAAAAAAGAAACAGCAAAGTACAATACTATACCACAAATATGTAAGTGATTTCTCATGTAAAATTATTTTACAAAATTCATTAATAGAGTTGATAAATTGTTATTTAAGTGAAGTTTGATGTATTTTCAATGTTATGATGGTTGTATTTGACTTCTGAATCATTTTGATGTTTTAGTGTTACGGTGGTTTTGAGTTGGTGAATTTTTTTGAATAGTAATAATTTATGTAATTGATAATTGTTGTTAGGGATGTCTCAAATTATTCGTGGAACATGTTCAATTTTTCAAAACGTAATTTTAATATAGTAAAATAGTTTATTTTATAAACATAGGCTCTAATTAATATATATATATAGTTAAAATTTTATAATGAAATTTTAGTATATTCCGATTCGATTACTTCATTTGCATATGCTAAAAAAATACTAAGTATTATCGTAATTCGTTAGTTTTTTTGTTTTTTTTTAACATCTAAATTTATTTATATAAAACTGAAGTTTACATAATACATACTGAAAATAACAAAACAACAACCAATTACATAAATAAACATTTGAATAACCAAGGAAGAAACTTTCGACGATGCTTTTTTCCGAAAAGTCTTACCCGTTTAATAGAGTATCAACTCTATTATTTTCCTTCCACAAATTCACCTTCAACCAGAGGTGATTTTCATCTTTGGTAATCACCGGAACGGTGAAATAACCAAGCACCAAAGTTCTTTGTTGTATTACCTTGACCAACTCCGGAGTTAGATCTAAAAGTTTTCTTCGAGTAAGAACCCAATATAATGATTCTTCCGATAGAAGTAAAATTCCGAACTGCCAATTTTCAACGATTATACGGATATCGCCATACAACAAAGAAGGTGTATATTCGTCTTCGAACTCCATGGTGGTTTCCATGGTGGTTGCTTCCAAAGCAAAGCTATTAGGAGTAGAATACAAAAACCGCTACAAATCGAATCCGATAGAGAGCAATTGCTAAAGATTACTGATGAAAGACGATCTTTAATTGTTAAGATGCAACACCAATCATCGAACAAAAGCAACATCTTCATGAAATAAGAAAACCGAGAGGAATTAAGGGATTCTAACAAAAATTTGGGGCAAACCGACAATTGGTTGTCTTTATCCACCAAATCTCTCGACAATACTACATGATGACATTGAAGACGACATTGTTTTTGTCGAAGAAGAAAGACTCTACTTTGAGAGAATAAACCGTTACCTCGAATCGATGCGAGGAACACGAAGAGGAAGAAGACAATAACTAGAGAAATTATCATCATCGGATTGATGGCCATTAAAGGCACAAGTTGGAGATGGCGTTGGAACACCATCAGATTTCTTTGATCGCCTTTCTCAGCGCACGAGTGCGAGAGGTTCCCAAATAACAATGTTTTTGTGTAATTCGTTAGTTATATATCGTTAGTTATATATAGGATTAAACACTTAAGTCAGGAATTAAGTAAGATATATCATCTTTTCCAAATGAATGGAGATTTTTGTGTACAAGTTTTACTTTTAGCTTTGGTTTTTAAAGAAAAAAGAGCCAACGACAATTCTATACCACAACTTTGTAAGTGATTTCTCACGTCAAATCATTTTTACAAGATTTTTCATTAATAGAGTTGCTATTAAACTGAAGTTTGATGTATTTTCAACGTCAAAAATTTGAACAAAAAAGTTTCCCTTCCTCAGGGCTTAGGACTCTCTCTTTCATTTAGAGTGTTTACTTTTCATTGAAACTGAGCTTTGGATAAGATAACACGAGTTCCAACATTGAATCTGGGTGGTTAAGCTGTTAACTACATGTTTTTCATAGAAATCTACTCTAGCTACTAGGGTTTGTTCTTATTCTCTAAGCTCCAATTTGGTTTGTTTAGCTGATTCTCTTCTATTCGGCTCCTTTTGAAGATGTGAGCTAGAGATTCATCTTTGCTTCTTTCATCTGAGCTCTTGAGGGTTCACCTTCTGAGACCTGTGGATTCTTCGAGCTGGTTTTAGTGAAATTTCTTCTCCTTTCTATCGCCTTTCTGCTGAAATGACGGCGGCCATGGATAGTGCTCTAGCTAATATGAACTTGGAGGAGGTGGAGACGAAAGCAGTGATGCCGAGTCTTCCAGAATTCACTTCAGCGGAAGACAATATTAATAGCGTGATTGGTAGAGTGCTCAATCCTGCAGGGGTCAAGATGGCTAATCTCATCCTCGATCTCCCAAGGAAGTGGCAGAAAAATGAGAGAGTCAGAGGTATCACGCTCTCTAATGAAAGATTTCAATTCTTCTTCCAAAACGAGTATGACCTGATGGAGATACTCGAGAAAGGTGTTCACACCTACAACGAATGGACTCTTGTCCTGGAACGCTGGGTGGAAAACCCACCTCGTGACTATCTCCAATACATTCCTCTATGGGTCAGGATCCGAAACATACCAGTCAATCACAAGAAAGTGGTTGCGATCTCTTGGATAGGTGACTTTGTAGGCAAGGTTGACCTGGTTGCGTTTGATCCTTTGAAGCCGCAACGACAAGATTTCATCAGAGTTCGAGTCAAGTTCGATGTCTCAAACCCTTACTCAAATCCAAAAATTTTGACCTCCCTTCTGGGGAGCCATGGGAAGTGTTCTTTGAATATGAGAGAGTTCAAAAACGCTGTTACGAGTGCCAAATACTAACTCATGAAAGAGGCGCATGTCCACTTCTGATAAAGAAAAGGCAAGACGAGGCCACGGATAGAAGAACCAAAGCAGAGGTCCAAAAACTGCTTCAGCCTCTTCAAATCCTTTCCGAGTCAGACCCTCTGTATGGAGTTCTCTCTGATGACCAGGTGGGGATTGATCCTAGGACAGGAAGACCAAGGATAGCAGAAGAGGTGCTTCAACATATCATGCAATATCTGTTAGTGGATAATGGCGATGATCTTTTAGTTAAGGTGGGCAGAGTCCAAAATTCTGTTAAAGAGTCAGCCAAAGATCCGACCACCAATAAGACTGTTCTGAGTTTGGAACCTCCTCCTCGTCTTACCCTAGACATCAACAAAGGGAAAGGTCCAGTCTTTGACTATGACTCCTCTAGCTCTACACTTCCTCAGGTGATGAAGCTTGGTCCTGAAGAAAAGATAATTTGTGACGCTATCAAAGATGGAAATGCTATGAGATGGAAGCCTCTTCCTATACATACTGCTAGTGCTGAGATTGATTAGTCAAATGATCTCTCCTCCTTTTCCATTGGCTCTACGGTTCAAAGAGCTGGTCTCTTTGGAGCTAGCTCTTCCGGAGCTAAAGGGAAAGGGGTCAGGCACCGTAAAAGACCAACAAAGAGTAAAAGGAAGAAGAAGGCAAGAGAAATCAACTTTGATGTGTCTAAGGTGGTACTAAAACAAGGTGCAGCTGAAGGTGCTGGAACAAAAAGAAAGGCAGAAGCAGAAATACAGGATGGCCCTAAAGGTGCTAGGCGCCGAAAGCCAGAGATGGTCCCAAATGAGGGACTGTCCACCATCTAATGAGCATCATCAGCTGGAATTGTCAGGGATTGGGGCGGCCTCAAGAACTGACGATTCCCAGGCTTATGGAAATGCGTAAAAAACATTTTCCTGAGCTTCTTTTTCTTATGGAAACTATGCACAGTAGGAATGTACTAGTAGACCTGCAAGAATGGTTAGGTTACGAATTTGTATATACAGTTAATCTTGTTGGTAAATGTGGAGGCTTAGCTCTATTCTGGAAAAAGGCAGCCACAGTAGTAATGAAGTTTGCGGATAAGAATCTCCTAGATTTCTCTGTACAGTTAGGAGAGGCTAATTTCTACATTTCTTGTGTTTATGGAAATCCAAACATCAAATTTCGCCACATGGTTTGGGAAAGGCTCAACAGGATTGGGATTCAAAGAAAGGAACCTTGGTCCTTAATAGGTGATTTCAATGAGATATTGAATAATGATGAGAAAATTGGAGGTACTAGAAGAAGGATTGAATCTTTCATTCCTTTCTCTGATATGTTACACACTTGTGGAATGAATGAATTACCAAGCTCTGGGAATGGTTTTACATGGGTAGGCAAAAGAGGTGAAGGAGGCAAGTTATGGATTCAGAGTAGATTAGACAGATGTTTTGCTAACAAGGCTTGGAAGCAGCTCTTTCCGGCTGCCAATCAATGCTTTCAAGAGTTTAGAGGCTCGGATCATAGACCAGTCTTGGTAAACCTTTTCTCATCTCAAGACACCTACAGAGGCTCTTTCAGATTTGACAAGAGGTTTCTCAACAAGCCCCTGATCAAAGAAACAATTACTAGTACCGGGAATGATAACCCTGGTGATCCCCCTCAATCAGTTTCAGAAAGAATCAGGAAGTGCAGGAGAGCTCTTAGTAAGTGGAAGAAATCTAATGGTGCAAACTCCAGTGACAACATCAATCTCATCCATCATCGTTTGGACGCTGAGTACTCTTCCCTGAATCCATCTTTCCCTCGCCTGAGCTCTCTGAAACTGGATCTCTTAGGAGCCTATAGAGAAGAAGAGAGCTTTTGGCAACAAAAGTATCAAGATAAATGGGCCTTGGAGGGTGATAAGAACACCAAATTCTTCCATGCGTCGGTTAAAGGCTCAAGATCAAGAAATGGTTTAGAAATGCTTATGGACACTGATGGGACTCTTAAGAAATCTGAAGCTTCCATGGGAGTAGTTGCTGCTAAATACTTTGATACTCTTTTCTCCTCCTCCTCGCCAAGCAATCCACATAATCTCCTTGAAGACTTTGCTCCTAGAGTCTCGGACTCCAACAACAGATTCTTGACAAGTCAAGTTACCAAGGAAGAAGTAAGATTGGCAGTTTTCTCCATCAAACCAAGCAGTGCTCTTGGATCAGATGGAATGACGGGCCTTTTTTATCAGAAGTACTGGGACATAATAGGGACTCAATTAACCTCTGAAATCTTGAGCTTCTTTGATACAGGAACCTTCCCTAAAGAATGGAACTTCACGCAGCTTTGTCTGATCCCAAAGAAGGTTGGCTCTCCTCTCATGTCTGACCTCAGGCCAATCAGTTTATGCTCAGTCCTGTACAAGATAATCTCAAAGATTCTTGTATCCAGGCTCCAACCTCTGCTCCCTGATATAGTCTCCCCCAATCAATCAGCTTTTGTCTCTGAAAGACTTATCTCGGAGAACATCCTCATTGCTCATGAAGCGGTCCATGGTCTGCGAACTCATCCATCTATCTCTTCTGAGTATTTGGCAATTAAAACTGATATGTCCAAAGCCTTTGATCGTGTTGATTGGTCCTATCTTCAGGGTCTTCTCTCTGCGCTGGGATTCGCTCCAAAATGGGTTTCTTGGATCATGGCTTATGTCACTACAGTCACCTATACAGTCCTCATTATTGGACAAGCTCATGGTATGGTTACTCCTCAAAGAGGACTGAGGCAAGGAAACCCTCTTTCTCCTTTCCTCTTTGTTCTCTGCACAGAAGGCCTAACTCACCTCCTCAACAAAGCTGAACGTTCTGGACTCATAAATGGCATTCATTTTACAGACCATGGTCCATCAATTCATCATCTTTTGTTCGCAGATGACAGCCTCTTCCTTTGTAAAGCTCAACCTAGCCAAATCATGGTTCTGCAGCAGATTCTTAATGACTATGGTGGAGTCACAGGACAGACTATCAACTTCTCCAAATCTTCAATTACTTTTGGGAACAAGGTTGCTCCTGGTTTGAGAACTCAGATCCAAAACATCTTGAGCATCTTCAATGAGGGAGGAGCAGGAACTTACTTGGGGTTGCCAGAATGTTTCAGTGGATCCAAAGTGGACCTTTTGGACTACATCCAAGACAAGATGCAGACTAGGCTCTCAGGTTGGTATGCTCGATGTTTGTCTCATGCTGGCAAAGAAGTTCTTTTGAAGGCAGTGGCTTTGGCTCTCCCTGTTTATGCCATGACATGTTTCAAGCTTCCCATTACGACCTGCAAGAAGCTTACCAGTGCAATGTCTTCTTTTTGGTGGAACACAATGGAAAATAAAATAAAAAAATACATTGGATTGGATGGGATAAGCTATGCATACCTAAACATGATGGTGGATTAGGCTTCAAGGACATTCAGACTTTCAATCAAGCCTTTTTGGCTAAGCAAGCTTGGCGACTCATTCAGTTCCCTAACTGTCTCATGGCTCGTTTCATTAAGAGCAAATACTACTCTGACAGCCAAGTCCTTGAAGCGAAGCTAGGAGCTAGACCATCCTTTGCTTGGAGAAGCATTTTACATGGAAGAGAACTCCTCCAAGCTGGCCTTGTCCCTAAGGTGGGTGATGGCTCTTCTCTTTGGATTTGGACATCTTCTTGGCTTCCAAGTTCCCCAAACAGAGCTCCTCTGTTGAAGAACATCTTAGTAGACATTGATGCTAAGGTCAATACCTTGATCAATGATTCTACTCGTACCTGGGACAGAGGTAAGCTCTCAGAGCTGTTTTTCCAATCTGATATTGATCTCATTCTCAAGCTTCATCCTGTCACAACATCTGAAGAATTTTGGGCTTGGAAACACAACAAAAGCGGAGACTACACTGTAAAATCAGGTTTTTGGCTTGGTAGTGAGAAGAAGAACCTGGATTTTCTCAGAAACGCTAGAATGCTACCATCCATCAATCCTTTGAAGGATCTAGTCTGGAAAATGCAAACCACTCCAAAGATAAAGAGTTTCTTGTGGAAGGTTCTGAGTGGTGGCATTCCTGTGGCAGATAAAATTTCTGCAAGAGGCATGCAAGTGGACTATAGATGCCAAAGATGTGGCAATGAAGGTGAATCCTCCAACCATGTTCTCTTCACTTGCTCTGTGGCTCGGCAAATTTGGGCGATGTCCTGCTTTCCATCTCCACCAAATGGCTTTGATCAAGATTCTGTCTATGAGAATCTGTTTTATGTGTTGTCTTCTTGTAACAGACCTAGACTTCCAAAGGAGATTGGAAGGGCCTTCCCTTGGATGCTTTGGAAAAACAGGAATAAGCTGATTTTCGAAGGCCAAAGCTTCTGTGGTTTAGACACAACAAGGAAGATCATTGATGCCTCGTCGAATTGGTTCATGGCCCAATCTCTGGAGAGGGATTTGGCTGCTGCTAACTCTAGTGACACTTCCTTGCTAAATAATCAATGGAGGCCACCTGAGTCGAAGTGGGTTAAGTGTAACATTGGAATCGCCTGGAATAAGATCACCAAAGATAGTGGTGCAGCTTGGGTGGTGAGAACCGATGCTGGGAAAGTCCTTCTTCATGGGAGAAGATCCTTTGCTCACGTCTCATCCAAGTAGGCATGACCACGGTTACATTTATTACGGTTACGGTTTATTAACCACCGGTTACGGTTATCAATTTCTTTTAACCTTAACCTTAACTATTTAATATACGGTTAAAACGGTTACGGTTGAAACGGTTACGGTTGAAACGGTTACGGTTATATACGGTACGGTTATGGTTAGATACGGTTAATATTTAGGTTATAATTATATAACTATGTAATTTTTTAAAAAGAAATATTTAAATAATAATATTATGGAAAATATATTTAAAAAAGTCATGGTCGTGCAATCGTGGGAAATTGTACTAAAATTCTAAAACAAACGGCAACTAATTTATCTTAACAAAGTCAATTAGTCAAAATCATTTATATTGTGTAACGTAAACGACCATATTTTATTTCAAATTTAAGTAAATCTTTGAGTTTAACTAAAATATAACATAATTCACAAAATTCTCATCAAATTAGTTAGATGCCATGTTTATAGGCATAACTTTATTACCACGATCTTTTTTTTGTTACAATTAATAGTTTTTCTAATCTTATTTATTTTTATTATAAATTTGATGTGTTTTAATATTATTTATATTAGTTAGAAAATAATCAATTTAGCACATTCAGTTTTAATATTTAGTTATTATTGATTTAATTTTTTCTAATTAAATATTATAAAATTAGACTCGATAAATATTGATTACATATAATTTTACTATGTCATATTTATCATACATAATTAATTATACATAATTTATTTTTATTTTAAAATGGTTACGGTTAAAAATTTAACCTTACGGTTAACTGACGGTTTTAGTATGGTTACGGTTAATAACGGTTACGGTTAACGATTACGGTTTAACCATAACTAATCAACTTTTACGGTTACGGTTACGGTTTTTCAACCGTTTAATTCGGTTACGGTTTGGTTACGGTTTAAAACGACACGGTTACGGTCCGAAATACGGTTACGGTTAGATTTTGGTCATGCCTACATCCAAGGCTGATGCGTCTTTCAAGGGTTCCCTTTGGGCAGTAGAGAGTTTGATTCATCTTGGTTATTCACAAGTCATCTGCTGTTGAGGACCATGATTTAGTCGGAGCTGTCTCAAGACCTCAAGCTTGGCCCTCCTTCAAGTATCATTCGGCAAAACTTTTGTCTCTTCTTCAAAATTATCCTTGTTGGAAAATGTCTCTTGAATCCAAGCATGCTAACTTAGGTGCAAACAAGATTGCGGAGAGTGTGACTTTGGAGAATCGTTTACAATCATACATCGCCGTAGGTCCTCCTCTTTGGCTTGCTAACCTCTTTGGTTGTGAAGGTCATCCTTCTTAGTTTAGCTGAATTTTTTGCTCAGTGATTGTATCTTTTGGATTCTCCTTTTGGTCAGCATTATAAATTTGGTAACTTCTTGGTCACTTTTAATATAATCTATTCGGTGAAAAAAAAAAAAAGTATTTTCAACGTTAATGATTGTTGGTTCTAACTTCTAAATAACATTGATACTTTATTTTATTTGTGTGGTTGTGGTCGGTGAGTTTTTTTTGAATAGAAATTATTCATATAATTGATAATTATCGTTAGGAATGTCACAAATTATTCGTGGACCATGTTTAATTTTTTTAAACGTAAATATAATATAGTGATATAGTATTGTTTTTATAAACATAGGTTCTAATTAATATATATAGTTAATTAAGACACGAATAGCCCTAAACATTTTTTCACTGTTCACTTCGATTTCAGATTCCCAATACGAAGAATTTGTTCAATCTTTCATTGTTTTTTGCTCTTGTTCTTGTCAAAACTTCACTAATTTCGTACTGGGTATTTGGTTAATCGAAGAAAAATGAAGGCAGTAATAGGAACTGTTGTATCGAACAAGATGCAGAAATCTGTAGTTGTTGCTGTTGATAGACTCTTCCATAACAAGCTCTTTAATCGCTACGTTAAACGCACTTCTAAGTTCATGGCTCATGACGAGAAAGACTCCTGCAACATCGGAGATCGAGTAAGTAAATTCTCTAAATTTCATTTCCTTCAAGTTTTGTTGATTGTAAAGTTCGAAACTTTTGCTATTGTTTAGGGAAGCTTGCATTTGGGTTATAGTTAGTGAATTGTTTGATCTTTAGTTATGGGAAGTGGGTTTTGATTTTTGTAGAGTTTCTGATTTTAAAAATTGAAACTTTTGGTTTGGTTATTGTGAGATTGTGTAACAAAAGAAAGTTTGAAATTTTTGTTATTGGTTAAGGAAGCTTGTATTTGGGTTATAGTTAGTGAATTGTTTGATGATCTTTAGTAATGGGAAGTGGGTTTTGATTCTTTTAGAGTTTCTGATTTTAAAAATGGAAACTTTTGGTTTTTGTTATTGTGATTTGTGTAGGTGAAATTAGATCCTTCAAGGCCATTGAGTAAGCGTAAAAATTGGGTTGTTTCAGTGATTATTAAGAAAGCTCGAATTTATTCTCCTCAAGCTGCTGCTGTTGCTTCTGCTCAGTCTCAGATTCCTCCATCTTGAAGTTCTTAAGGTGATTGACTGATTGATTAGTCCTGTGCTCTTGCATTTAGCTGTTTTATGCCTCTGCCATTGAGTTTTGCTTCCATAGATTATACAATTTGGAGCTGCTTTGGGGAACTTGAACAAGAATTGACTTGTAATGCCGTTTTCTTTTGTTGGTTCGTTTGTTTTTCTTGTACGTCATTGGCATTTTGCGGATTGTAGTGGTCGTAAGATGATAAGCACTGGTGTATGACAGTATGCATCTTGATGTTAGGTACTGAAACATTCTAATACTTATGGAATCGAGATGTTAGTACTCTTAACTTAGGATTATACATTTGTTCCAGCCCACTCTTGTAAACCATACGGGTTATTTTAAGTTTGCCTTATCATTGTTTTCCCACTTGCTGCAGTTTTTGTTAGGAGCAACATGCATAGAGAAGGGCAATGCATCTCTCTCGGATACAGTGAATTTCATGAGCTTGAAAGGAGACGACACAAAGGCGTTGATGCTTTTGGATGCTCTCTATGATATATGGTTCCTGAGTTATTTGATGGTAATTGATAATCTAGTGAAAAGTTTGATGGAGATCACTCTTAGTAAAACTCTCACTTGGTGAGCTTTAAATGTCTTTCTTAGATGCTGTTTCAGGCATGAAATAATGAGTGAAAGCTCATGTAATGCATCTTTGGTTCTATATGGTGTTTAATGATGAGTCTTGATATCTATCAAGTTACAGAGATTTTTGAATTTCTATAGACAAGTTTTTGTGTTTGCTACCTATCTGTTTTTGTTTCTTCTCTTGTCCTCTACTATTTTTAGATCAGAGAGAAGGAAGTAACCAGAGATTAAAGAGAGAAGAAGAAAGAGACAAGAACCAAGTCAAGAAAGCTAATGTGGCTGCAAATTGGTATCTGTTGCAGATCGTTGGAGGGCAAGTAGATACGTTTGATCGCAGAACATCTACAACACTAGCTGCTGATGAAGCTGAAGACAAAGCTAGAACAGACACAACCTGCAAAACATAAATGGTGAATCAAATCGAAAACTCGGTCTTTTTTCACAGTAAGCATTTGATACCTTACCCAATCACCAATCGAAATAGCCAGAAGGATTCGCGGCTTTTGAAACGGCTGCTTGAGTATAACACAATAGATATCTAACATTGCTAATGAAAAATTCCATGGTATAGCTAAAGACATGATCGTCACCAAGTAGCTGCAGAGTTTTCTTGTTAGATCATTAGGGTTCATAACAAGAGAATATCGAATCAAGAATTACGAGTTTTATATGTACCAGAAAGCAGTGAATTGGTAGAAGCGAGCACCAATGGTCATAAAGAGAAGAGAACCAAATGCTAAAACTGTTTGCCCTAATCTCAAAGAAAGACTTGCACTTGTTCCTACAGAGCCAGGAACCTCCACCATCACACCGGCTTTTTTGCTTGTGTAATAAGTTATCGTTTTAATCGATAAAGATTGAAAATCTCGACATGGGTTTGGTATAAACCATCTAGGTTTTCGTTTATGATCAAAGAGAAGATGATGATCATGATGGTGAAGAAGAGAGAATTAAAAGAAAGACAAGTTGAGAGAGTTTCTGGTTCGCACGTTGTTTGTGTAAGTGTTATGAATGGTGGAAAAGAGAAGACTGTTCATGTTTAATAGAGTTTGTGGTCTGTATTCATCAGACAAATCAGAGGAAATGTCGGAACAAAACAGTTATGCGTATACTATTATTCCTTTCTTGTTCATTTCTCAATCTCTCTCTTTACTTTATTTGCTTTTAGAAAATTATTACTACTTACAAGACCCTTTAGAATTGTCTAGCTTTTGCAGTTTCGACAAAATATTGGGTAGGATTTTATTAGCAAATTGATTTTTGTCGATGACCTAACGTGATTTAGAAAGACAATACTCTTTTGATAACTCTTACCAATAATGAATCAGAAGAAACTGGAGAAGAACAAAGTAGTGCATCACTATAATATCATGTTTTGGTTATTTCAAGTGCTAAGAAGAAAGTGAAAAAAAATTGAACGAAAGTTCTTCATTGCACAGCTTCATCTTTCCATCTACTTCACCGCTCCAACAACTGCACGAAGATGAAACAAGATTGTGGTTTAGCAAACTTAAGAACATTTGAATACGGCTGAGAAAAACGGAAAACTATCTTTGAAATCGTAACACACAATTTTATTCTATCATGTTCAGAATATCAAAAGATTAGTGTCGAGATTCCTTCAAGAAAACTCTCATGCCATAGTATAAAATGCGCATAACTAGCTTTGCTTAAGGATATAGACAATATTCAAAGAAGATTGCACTTAGTTGAAAGAAGATTTCAGTTTAGCAAACTTAAGACACATTTGAATACGGCTGTAAATAGAAAACCCATAGCATGAAACCTAACTAACATGAAATTCATAACACACATTTTTGTTCGATGGTGCTAATAATATCGAAGATTAATGTCAAGATTCCTTACAAAAACTCTCATGCCATAGCATAAAATGGCCAAAACTAGCTTTGCCTAAGGATACAGTTAATACTGAAAACAATCTCTAAACCTCCAATTTCTATTTTCGGTATACATTCATATACAAGATAAACTTCTTCAATACCCAAAAAACTGATTATGATCTACAAAAGTGAGCCCATAGCGCAAATCAAACTTTGATGAAGATCGTTCTTATGAACAAGCATATAGAACCTAGTTAAGAACAGACTAGAAATGATGATAACCCAAAAGATCCAACATCAGAAAAAAAACTGGAACTTCCAACTTCTGATCAAGCTCAAGTAACCATAACTCAACCCTATAAAGCATTAGCTCAACAGATTTCAATACAACTTCTCTACTAACTACCTCTGAAATTCAGCACAATTCTATACTATAGTGTGTGGTTCAGTTACTTCAGTATATCGAAAGATTAATGTCGAGATTCCTTCAAGAAAAAACTCTCATGTCACAGCACAAAACGGACAAAACTAGCTCTACCTAAGGAAATACTCAAAACAATCACTAAACCTCCACATTAGCTATATCAGTATACATTCATATACCTCTTCAATACCCAAATATTGATTCTCATCCACAAAAGTGAGCCTAAGGCATAAGCTAAAGCATTAATGATTGTAAAACTCATTCTCATCTAAAAACCTAGTTAAGAACAGACAAGAAATGATGATAACCCTAAACATCCAACATCACAAAGACATTAAATTTCAATACAACTTCTCTACTAACTACCTCTGAAATTCAGCGCAATTCTATACTATCGGGTTCAGTATATCGAAAGATTAATGTCGAGATTCTTTCAAGAAAACCTCTCATGTCATAGCACAAAACGAGCAAAACTAGTTTTACCAAAAGATATCATTCAATACTCAAAAACTTTCCCTAAAACCTCCATCGGCTATATCAGTATACATTCATATACAAGATAACTTCTTCAATACCCGAATATCAACTCTCAACTACAAAAGCGAGTCTAAAGCAAATCATATACTCTTATGATTGTGAAACTCTCATTCTCATGAACAAGAATCTAAAGATACAAGCAATGACGATAACCCAAAACATCAAATACAAAAAAGTCCTAAACTTTCAAGTTTCTACTTCTGATCAATCTCAAGTAAACTAACCATTACTTAATCCTCAAAATCATTAGCCAAATCATAATCAGTCTTAACATTCCTACATAAATCTAAGAGATTCAATAGCAAATTGCATAACCTGAAAATCGAAATCGAGAGGACTTAGAAATCGATCTTGAGTTCTTCCTTGGAATCAGAGAAATACGCAAGGACATAAGGAACAGCACGAACAAAAACAACCCAACTTCCAAACAAAGCAACATGAGTCTTTAGCTGTTTCAAAGCAACAGCTTTGTCTGGCTTTCGCATAAACATTCCTGGAAACATTGTTGCTGTTTTCTTCTTCTTCTTCTTCTTCTTCGTCTCTTCTCACTAAAGTGTGCTCTTCTCTAAAACCCTAATTTCTCACAATAGGTGTTTTAGATTTGGGCCGTGTTTTGGATTTGGGCCGTAAACAAAGCCTTAACGAGATTATGAATAATAGAGCAAACATAAAGACAAAATTGTAATTAAAAAAAAAAACCCACTGTAAAATAGAAAGCAAAAAGCAAAAAGCAAAAAATCATTCGGGTTACATTTGTTAATAAATGGAAAAGAAAATTGAAATAAGTTTCTCTAGCGAATAAAACATTATGTTAATTAGGTAAAAATAATAATGGCTTTGTTGCTTTCACATGATGGAGCAGCCTTGCGCGTTCTCATCACTAGACTGATCAAATGCACTCCTTCCATAGTACGGATTATTAGGTTGTGGTGGTATTCCATAGCAAGGTTGTGGTGGTGCACCACCACCATAGCTATTGTAAACAAGGTTTGAAGGATGATTAGGTTGTGGACCTTGTGGTGGTAGTCCATAGTTAGGTTGTGGTGGTGCACCACCACCATAGCTATTGTAAACAGAGTTTGAAGGATATCCATATTCTTGGGATGGGTGATAATAATGTTTATTATATATCGGTTGGCCTATCATTGGTGTATGCATTCTCGTAACCGCTTGAGAACTTTGACCGGCAACTTGGACTGGTTGGCCTGTCATCGGTGCATGCATTCTCGTAACCGCTTGAGAACTTTGACCGGCAGGTTGGACTGGTTGGCCTATCATCGGTGCATGCATTCTCGTAACCGCTTGAGAACTTTGACTGGCAGGTTGGACTGGTTGGCCTATCATCGGTGCATGCATTCTCGTAGCCGCTTGAGAACTTTGACCGACAGCTTGGACTGGTTTAGGTTTCTCACCTTCTTTCGGTTTTTCATCTTCTTTGGGTTTTTCACCTTCTTTGGGTTTTTCGGCTTCTTTAGGTGGATTGGTTACTTCGAGACCTTTTATAAGACTTTTTTTGGAAGAGAGCTTGTCCATGATTTTTCCAGGTTTATCACAAACCACTCTGATTGTGGCCATGTTGGATTTTTCGTCGAATAATTGGCCTCTTATTTCTTGTTGTTTTTGCTTAATCAAACCAAAGGAAACAAAACACAAAATCAATAATGTCTGAATATCAAAAATAAAAGATTCAATAAAGAGTTTAAAGATGAATAACAAGTGATGATAAAGAGAGAAATAACTTACGAGGAAAACCGTTAAAAAGTTTTTGGACTTTTGATAAATTCTTTGGGGATTCAAGTGAACATGAACATTCCAACTTCACCCAAGTGACCTAGATTTTATATGCACGTAATTTAGTTATTAATTTAGAATTAAGAGCAAAAGAGAAGAGAAACTAAATAACAAGAGAAGGAAGCATGTTACTTACCTGTTCTTTGCCCTTCTCGGCCATTGCTAACGATTAGTGATCTAGCAAAAAAATAATATAAAGATTAGTGGAGAGAGAGCTTTAATCTTTACAAAGCAAATTTTTTGTATGAATTAATCTAGTTTATATATGGAGTTGAAGGATAGACTTAAATGGAAAAGTGAATTGAATAATGTATGACTTACTTTTCTTTTTAATATAATGCATTTTTCTCAAAAAATATTTACTTTTCTTTTGTGGTGTATAATTATTTAAACGCTGTTCTTTTTACTATAATGCCTTTTGTCAAAAAAAAAAATTACTTTTTTTTTGTGGTGTCTACTTATGTGCCTCATTAATACTTATGTTAGAAGAAATTCTAAGAAAATTTACTTTTCTTTAGAAAACAAAATGTAGGAATTCCATTACTATGTAGGACGTATTACTTAATGTAAAATTTTCTTTTTATTATTTTTTACTTCAATGCAACTTAAATGTAAACGCAGTCGTAACATGCTAATATGGTCGATTATGTTTTCACATTAAAATTCATTAAAGAGAAAATATGCAGTGTTGACATTATTTAAATGAGTATTAATGAGGCACATAATGGTAGCTAGCTAGTAGCTACTTAATTTTGTTTGAAAATAAATTGCCAAAATCTAGCTAAGTAGGATCAGTATGCAATATCAATAGAGCTATAAGATTGACCTTTTTGGTTGTTTGAAATATTAATAGATGATGGTATGGTGAGAGACTAAGTTAGAGACTAAGTTAGAGACAACATAAAATAATGAAAAGAGATGATGGTACCGTAAAAAATAGTAGTAAATCAAATATAAGAGATTTTATATTAAAAACAATACTTAAAACTATTAAAAGGTAGAAAATATAAAATTAAAAATGTTATATTCACTTGATACGCATTTCAAATTAGAGCTCTAATCACAATTCACAAGTAATATACTACACATAGATTTTATCTTTGGTGATGAACTAAATATATCTAATTGATGAAATCATGAATCCCACATTCTATATTTAAAAATAGTGAACCTGATTAGCTGCCTAATTAGTGTCTTTAGATTTTAGATTTTAGATTTCCTTTGGTCAAAAAGTATCCGTTCTATTGTAATGGCTTTTATTATAAGGATAAAAGGTTAAAATAATTATATGCTTTTCTTATAAGACAAAATGTTTAACTAATCATATGCTAGAACGTTGAGTATCATGCTTAGATATGAATCACATGGGAATCTTTCATTTTTAAAATTACAAACTATGCATGTGTTATATATCAAAGGCAGGTTAATTCAAAACCAACTATAGTAGTGTCATGGAATTAAATATGAATAGCCCATTAGGTAACAACGCAAATGAATACGATTGCAACAATATTCGTATGAGTAATATCTAATTGTGTGCGTTTATAGAAAATGTGTTTACTTGGTGTGAGATAATCTAGTAAGATCGTTGACACAAGTGTCTGATTTAAAAATACCATTTTTGAACACTAAATAGACAGATTTTTTTAAATGCTTAAGCCTTAGTTGAAATCTTCACTAACATATTTCTGTTGTAGGTTACGAGTTTGATCATAAAGTTCACTCTTTTTTTTCAGATGGTTTTTGCTTTATTGATGAACAGAGTTTACTATGCATCATTTACTCTGTTTCTAACTGTTATTCGAACACTAATGTGTGAAATAGACGGTTTTTGAAGTGCTTAAACCTTAGTGGAACATATATTCAATAGAATTACAAAACCGAGTTGCTATATTTCTGTTGTCGGTACTTACGGTTCTCCATAAACCTCGTATCACTCATCCCTTGTCTCTCTTCTTCATTACCATAACCTCTCCTATGATACATTGTAATTGTTATTAGTTGTCTAAGTGTATCCATTATTGTTGTTGTTGTTGCATGTTGTTGTTATACTTATCCTTTTGCTCGCTACGATCTTTCAAATCTTCGGACTCTTCTTCCTCATCAAACTCTTCCAGTAACTGGTTGCCTTTGACTTCATCAAATGTAGCCATCAATTTGTCGAATTCTTCATCAGTGGTTGTAGATGAAACCGGCCAAGACTCTTTGGTTTGAGGAATCATACCGGAACCTGCCCCGAAAGGCCCGTCTCCGAGTCTTCCATTGGCTTGAGCTTGGCCAGGAGCTGGACCTAGAGCTACCACTTTGTTGTTAAAACGATCTAAGTGAGTGAACTTGCTAAAGAAGAGCTTACCTTCTCTAGCTTCAACATTATTATTGTCAATGAAGCAAAAAACAGCAACAAGGAAACAAAAAATGGACTAACGAGCAAATGAAGCCATCAAAGAAGAGTGAGAGTAAGTGAGAGATTTTAGAGTTTGAGATGTGTGTTTGGTATGTGAGTGAGTTTTTGTATAAACAGAATTTATTAAGTAGTTGTAAAATGGACCGAGCAAACATGCGGGGATTGAGGAGGGAATTCGTCATTAGCGGCGAGTGGTTTTGAGATAAATTATGCCTTCTTGCACAGAAAGAAAAGAGAAAACGTATAAAACCCGGGCCCATAAAGTAATGGAATTATATGAATGAGAATTTGGTGGGAATTTAATTTGGTAGCACGTAGAATGTGGCTTTCGAAAGTATGAAACACAAATTTAAATTTCATCTTTTTATAATTTAGAACCGTTGTGGTATGGTTAGAGACTATTAAAAAGTAGAAAAACTAACCCTTGTTTTAAAAAAAGAGTAGAAAAACTATAAATAGAAATTTTCATTGTTTTATTCACTTACGTTCATACAAATAAACATTTAAAGTTATAACTAATATTTATAAAATAAAGTATTTTTACAGCATTTTAAATAATAAAAATGACGATATCATTTTGTACCAGCAATATTTAGGTATTATACTGCCAATATATTAAAACTGTATAAAGTTATCAATTATACCCAAACGTCGTTTGTGACATTTTTGTATAATCACAATTCATATAAACATATAGAGTTTTAGTTTTTCCTTATGAACTAATTATGAAATCATGAATGCCCCATTCTATGTTAGGATTCTTATAAGTTATAACATATGTTACTACTTGATTGTTGACGAAAAATATAGAACAATATCCTGATTATAACATTGACAGTGATTGTGAACTTGTGAAGTCTATTTATATATAGAAATATAATTCAAGTTTGAAGAACAATGTAAATGCATGTTTAGATGATGCTTAATCTGCCATTAGATAGTTGTTCAACTGGTTTGACGAACGATCCCCGCAAGATAGACAAATCTGCTTTTTTCTTGGGGGTTGCTTCTTACACCAGTTTGGTGTGTGTAGCATTTGCCACAATTGATTCTTTACTTCGACCAATTGTGCTCCTACTGACAGTATTCGATGAAATTAGTATCGTGAGTGGCTATCTTGGCCTATGGTCTCTGATGGGGTTGTTATAGCATGTTAGATTTCATCCGATATGGTTAGAGACTATTAAAAAGTAGAAAATATATATAAATTTTCACTGTTTTATTCACTTACGTTCATTCAAATAAACATTTAAAATTAAAACTAATATTTATAAAATAAAGTATTTTTATAGCCTTTGAATAATAAAAATGGCGATATCATTTATTTTCTACTAGTTTTGTACCAGCAGTTTCTAGGTATTATACTGCCAATACTATATAAAACTGTACAAAGTTATCAATTCTACCAAAACGTCGTATATGACATTTTTGTGTAATCACAATTCATATACACATATATAGTTTTATTTTTAATAAGGGGGAATTGCAAAACTGTCACGTCTGAATTACTACTGTGCAAAAATGACACGTCCAAAATACTATTCACAAATATGCCACGAATTTTGTCATTTTGGACGAAATTACCCCTGGCAGAAAGAAGGAGAATTAAAAAAAAAATCATTTTCTGATTTTTTTGTTTCTATCTTCTTCTCTTTTCTCTTTCTCTTTCTTCTCTTTCTCTCTTCTTCTATTTCTCTACAACAACAATGGAAATCTCAAGATCTCTTTCCATCTCTTTTCTCTTTTCTTCTCTCTTCTCTTTCCTTCTCTATCTCATCTTTCTCTGCATCATTGAAGATCCATCTCTCTTTTTCGTGAAATTGAAGAAGCCAAAACAAATATCTCTTTCTCCCTCTCTCTCTCTCATATAGATCTAGATCTGATTTTGTGAGTTTTGTTGTAAATTTAAGTTTATTTGATTTGTGTTTTTTTCTCTATGAGGTTGAAAAAGGCAAAAAAATCTAGATCTAGATTCGATTTTGTCAAATTTTGTTGAAAATTTGGGTTTATTTGATTTATATCTATTTCTCTATGAGGTTGAAAAAGACAAAAAAATCAGATCTAGATCCGGATTTTGTCATTTTTTGTTGTAAATTTGGTTTTATTTGGTTTATTTTGAAAATCTGAGTTTTTGATTCGATTGGTAGAAATCTTAGATTTTATTCAATTAGGGTTCAAGATATGATTTTTTTACTGATTCGATTAGGGTTCAAGATCTAATTCGATTGTATATTATAAGGTTCTTGTAAGGTTTATAAGGTATTTAAAAATTGATTTATAAAATTGTATATTATAAGGTTTTTGTAAGGATTATAAGGTATTTAAAAATTGATTTATGAAATTGTATATTATAAGGTTTTTGTAAGGATTATAAGGTATTTAACAGGTTTTATTAGTTGATTTTCATTGTTTTGCCAAACACGACTTTAAATGAATTCTATATTATAAGGTTTTTGCAAAGTTTATAAGGTATTTAAAAGGTTGTATTAGTTGATTCTCACTGTTTCGCCAAACAGGACTTCAAATGGTTTAAAAAATTGATCTATAAAATTGTATATTATAAGGTTCTTGTAAGGTTTATAAGGTATTTAAAAATTGATCTATAAAATTGTATATTATAAGGTTTTTGTAAGGATTATAAGGTATTTAAAAGGTTCTAACTACAAGGCATGTTGTAAGGTTTATAAGGTTTTTGTAAGGATTATAAGGTTTCAACTACAAGATATGTTTTAATGATAATTTTTTTGATTTTTCTTCAAATAATGGCATAACTGTAATATTATGTTTCTTCTTCCTCCACTACCTATCCCTCTGAAACCTAATTTGCTGCAGCCACCTCTCTCTTTTTCCTTCACCTCGTTCTTCACATGAATTACTTTAATTTGACAGATCTTTCTTATGGAATCTTATAGAACAACGAGATTAAGATCTCAATCTGAGATCGAGAACGAATATGGAGAAATCGGAGATCTGAGATGAAGAAATCAAAGATCGGATGTCCTAGATGGAGGAATCAAACATCGATGTAGAGATTTTGGGAGAGAGATGAACAAATCTGAGAGAGAAAGAGAAAATTTGTAGAGAGAGAGGATGAACAAGAGAGATGATGAACAAGAGAGAGAAAAAAACAGAATGAAAAAAAAAAATGAGCGTGAGAGAAAAAACTTATTTTATCATTAAGGGTAATATGAGAATATAAAAAAAAGGCTGTGGCATTTTTGTGAATGTGTAATTGGCTGTGGCATAATTGAAAAGTGGCATCCTAAAAATGGCATTTTTCAAAATTTCTCTTTTAATAATGAACTAATTATGAAATCATGAATACCCCATTCTATGTTAGAGCATGATTATCTATGACCATATAAGAGTGTTATTTGGATTAAAGTAATATTATTTTTATTAGTAATTTAATCTTTGACATTTGATATAATTTTTCTAGTTTTTGTATGTTTATTGGTAACACTCAATGTGACATCAAAAAAATACAAATAAATTTATTTTTTATAAAACAAAAACGAAAGAAATCAATTACTATATATAAATATATCAGATTTTTTAAAAACACAAATTTATTATGTTTTATAAAATTATAGACAATTATTACAATTCATAAAAACAAACTGAAACATAAAATCAGTTACCACAAAATGAATTTTCGTCTTGCTTTGGATCACCACAAACTAATCGGCCCAATCAAAAACTGACATGTGACCAAGAGCTAATAGTTAGCTCAACCGGTAAAGATCTCAGGCAAAGCTTAGAGGTCAATGTTTTGAATGGCGCTTGATACGAGACTAATATTACATGTTGTGGTTTTGGGTTTGGAGGAATTACGGTCCCAAACTTCTTGGTAAAAAAAGAGAGAAACAAAAAAACTGACACGTGTCCTCAAATGATTCGTTTCTTTTGGATCAATACATCGAAGTGGTTCATATAAACCTACCTAAATTTACTATTATTAAAATAATTAAAACTAATGAACCCAATATAAACCCCTTGATATTCATGCTCTTATGAGATATGCTACTACCTGATTGTTGACGAAACACATAGAACAAGATCCTGATTATATGTAGCGTTGACATTATTTAAAGGTGTATTAATGAGGCACATAATGGTTGCTAGCTATCTAGTAGCTACTTAATTTTGTTTGAAATTAAATTACAAAAATCTAGCTCAGTAGATATATCATATATGCAATATCAATACGGCTATAAGATTAACCTTTTTGGTTGTTTGAAATATTGATTTAATGTAATGACCCAGTATATGATTATATTCTAATTAATGGGTAGACTCACTCCTTCTTCCGAAAGTTAATTTTAATTTCTTTAATGTTTTTTAGTTAATAAACATTACATATAGAGTTTTACTTGTTTGTGATGAACTAATTATATCTAATTGATGAAATCATGAATGCCCCATTCTATGTTATTAATATTACTGACATATGCTACTACCTAATTGTTGACGAAAAAATAGAACAAGATCCTGATTATGACAGTGATTGTGATCTGGTGAAGTCTTTTAAATGTAGAAATATAATTCCAAAATACATACTTCTCTTATCGAATAAACATTAACCAAATTACATGGAAATAATCAATTGTTTAAATAAGTCCACGTTGGGTGTAATTACTCTTTACTTTAGATTCTCTCCAATATTATAATTCAAACCAACCAAATCTACTAGTATATATAAATATAAGTTATGTTACACATAGATACACAAAATATTACTATACTATATAGATAGCAAACAAGAAAAAGATAGGCTCACATTAAAGGCGCAATTAAAAACCGGTCAGAAATACTCAAGAAGTTATTGCTCAACCACTTCCTCTAACTCATAACCACAATCTCCAAACTTCACCACCGATCGGCATAGACTTTTTATTAACCTCACTATAACATTTATTTATTTATGGATCCAATCTTCAAATAAAGACACTCACACTCCTCTATCTTTCTCATATCCTCCATCTAAACTTTCTTCGTTCATCATAAAAGGGTAGTTTCGTCATTTTATTAACACAAATGGCTGCATCGGCTGATCATGTGGTGGTGGTGGAAGAAGGACGGCCAGCTACGGCGGAACATCCATCGGCCGGACCGGTTTATCGATGTAAATACGCTAAAGATGGTCTTCTTGATCTCACTAATGATCTTGAATCTCCTTGGCAGTTCTTTAGGTAAGGATCTTGAAACCCTTCAACAAAATGTTATTTTTTTCAAAATGCTGATAAATTTTTGCTAATTAATAAAATTCTAGTATAAGATATGTTTTTTTTGGTATAGAGACTTGTTTGTCTCACTTCTCTTTGTGTTTTCTGATTTCAGTGAGGCTGCAAAGAAATATCCAAATGAGCAAATGTTAGGACGACGCTTAACGACTGATTCTAAGGTATTATATAATTTAGTCTTTAGCTAGTTTTCTATGGACCACTTTCATTTCAACTTTGTTTTTTATAGTCAACAATTTCGTATCATTTAAATTTAGATGATATTTTTGTATACATGTAGGTCGGTCCATACACATGGATCACATATAAGGAGGCCCACGATGCTTCGATTCGGATTGGATCAGCAATTAGAAGCCAAGGCCTTGAACCGGTACAATCCTAATGTTTTAATCCAATCAAATCAATCATGTTTTTAATTAGTTGATGTTCATAGGTGAAAAAAATGTTTTATTTTAAATTAATTTTCTTTATTTGTGGAGTAGGGACATTGTTGTGGAATTTATGGATCTAATTGTCCAGAATGGATTATCGCGATGGAGGTATAACGAATTTTTTTGGCCTATAAAACAAAATTATTTCAAATTTTCCTTACAATATGGTTTGGTTTTGGGTAAAGTTATTATACTGTTTCTCAAAGTAATTTATTGCAGGCCTGCATGAGCCAAGCCATAACCTACGTACCTCTATACGATACTCTAGGTAATCTAGTCTGATATTCATTTTCTTTTACAAGAACTTATGTTAAATTTCGGACTTTTCTTAATAATGTTCTTGATTTAATTATAAAAACTTAATGTGAAGTTTAATCTTGATAAAAAAAACAGGTGTAAATGCTGTAGAATTTATCATAAACCATGCCGAGGTTTCGCTAGTATTCGTTCAAGAGAAGTCAGTTTCATCCGTAAGCCCATTCTTCTATCTAAATAAATCATACTATAAATTCCATCTTATGATTCTTGTTCCACAAGGAAAAAAGGTTAGGTTTTCGCTTATTTATGCTTGAAAGCTTTTGTGTAGATCTTAGCATGCCACAAGGGATGTTCTTCAAATTTGAAAAGTAAGTTATATACACATTTAAAATTTAAAAAATCAATGATTCGACGAATATTTCGATTTATGAATTTTTTTCTTTGGATTTTTGGTTTCAGCTATTGTGAGCTTCGGGGAAGTCACGAGTGCACAAAAGGAAGAAGCTGAGAATGAAAATGTTTCTTTATTTTCATGGAATGAGTTCTCATTAATGGTTAGTGTTTATAATTTGCAAATATTTGTACTTATATATCTAGGGTTTAGTTTAAGTTTCAATTTTCTTTTTGTGGGTCTTAATCTTATTGAATTTTGTTATTCAGGGAAATTCCGATGAGACAAAACTGCCACGTAAGCAAAAGACAGACATTTGTACAATAATGTATACAAGTGGTACGACCGGAGAACCAAAAGGTGTAATCATAAACAACGCAGCGATTATGGTCCAAATTTTATCCATTGATAAAATGCTTCAAGTCACTGATCGATCGGTAAATTTTTGAAGCTTTCAAGTTTTGCAAATTTAGCCGATCTTATAATGGCATAAGTAACTGACAAGTAATATGTAGGTTAATTTATTTGGAATATTTTGTAGTGTAACACGACCGACGTGTTCTTCTCGTACTTGCCATTAGCACATGTGTACGATCAAGTCATGGAGATTTACTTTTTCTCTACCGGTTCCTCTGTTGGATACTGGCGTGGAGTAAGCAAAAAGTTCTTGTTTTTTGTAGTTTAAACCCTTTAAAAATCTTCTTCTTTCTTACAAAATTATGCTCTCTTATAAAATTTTCTTAGGACATTCGGTACATGATGGAAGATGTTCATGCATTGAAACCAACTGTGTTTTGCGGTGTTCCAAGAGTTTACGACAAACTCTATGCTGGTATAATACGATTGATCAAGTCGCAAATTCGACGTTTTACTCAAGTTCTTTCTTGAATTTCTTTAAATTTTATTGAAATTGTTGGTTTAGGTGTAATGGCAAAAATCTCAGCCGGTGGCTTGATACGCAAGAAAATCTTCGATTTCGCTTATAACTAGTAAGTTTTTCTTGTTTTTCCAAATGAAAAAAACCCGATTTTGGAATATGTTAATATTGAAAATTATCTTTGTGAGTATAGTAAATTGGGGAATATGAGGAAAGGATTGTCTCAAGAAGAAGCTTCTCCTCGTCTAGATAGACTTATGTTCGATAAGGTCAGTTAAAAATATAATATAGATCATATCAAAGTCGAGTATAAAATGTATAAATTGAGGAATTGAAATTGTGACAGATAAAAGAAGCATTAGGAGGAAGAGCTCATATGTTGTTATCAGGTGCAGCTCCTTTACCTCGTCATGTAGAAGAATTCTTGAGAATCATTCCTGCCTCTAATCTCTCTCAAGGTTATGGTAAGTCTATACCTAAACCGATTTTTGAAAAACTTATCTTTTCGTTCGAGCAAAATCGACTTTAATTAAATTGAAATGTGACAGGATTGACTGAGAGTTGTGGAGGAAGCTTCACAACCTTAGCAGGAGTATTTTCAATGGTGGGGACAGTTGGTGTACCAATGCCTCCGGTGGAAGCAAGGCTAGTTTCAGTACCGGAGATGGGTTATGATGCTTTCTCCGGTGATGTGTCTAGAGGAGAGATTTGTCTTAGAGGCAATTCAATGTTCTCTGGTTACCATAAAAGACAAGATCTTACTGATCAAGTCGTAATTGATGGATGGTTTCACACAGGTATTGATCTTGGTCTTGTTATAAGTAATTTAATAGTTCCAAGTGTTTTGTACATGGAATTTTTTATGGTTACAATGAAATTGACATGACCATTAAAATTAGTATGCATTTCAATTCGAGATTACAAATTTACAAGCTACAAAAGAAACTTATAAAGAACATTAAAATTCGACTTTATTAACTTGTGTAGGCGATATTGGAGAATGGCAAGAAGATGGATCAATGAAGATCATAGATAGGAAGAAGAACATTTTCAAGTTGTCTCAAGGTGAATATGTCGCTGTCGAAAACCTCGAGAACACTTACTCAAGATGTCCTCTCATCGCTCAGGTATGTATTCATCAAGAAAATATTTTGAAATGATATATAACTATAGTATTTTTGTTGATAAAGATAGTGTTATTATCTGATTATAGTATATCTATCAATAATATTACAGATATGGGTCTATGGAAACAGCTTCGAGTCGTTCTTGGTAGGAGTAGTTGTACCTGAGAGAAAAGCTATTGAAGATTGGGCTAAACTCAATAACCAACCATCTCCTAATGATTTTGAATCTCTATGTCAAAATCTTAAAGCTCAAAAATACTTCTTGGATGAGCTTAACGCTACCGCAAAGCAATACCAAGTAAGTACACTTTTTATTCTCACATTGAAAATTGAAATGATTTTATGTAATTCTAAGGAAAATATATTGTCTTTTCTTTTTGTATATGTAGCTTAAAGGATTTGAAATGTTGAAATCAATTCATTTGGAACCAAACCTTTTTGATATTGAAAGAGATCTTATAACCCCAACTTTCAAGTTGAAGAGGCCACAACTACTCCAACACTACAAGGTAATCATTTCTCTCTATACTCACTTTTTTTTTGTAATATCCATTTGTATTTTGATGTTAGAATACGAAAACGCAAAAATTAATTAGTATGGGTTAATTACACAATACATATCACATGAATGAGATTCATGGTTTATGCCTATGCAACTTTTCATATTAAAACATTGTTGTACTAATTCTAGATCTGTCCTTGTGCATATTACTTGTTATTACTTAATTATCCCATTCTAAGATTACAGAATTATTTGTTGTTAATATTTCAGGACATAATCGACCAACTTTACGCAGATGCAAAGGGATCCAAGACTTAAATACCGACCGACTATTTATTATCTTATGTTTTTATTGTTGATTCAGTGTGATGATACGTTAAAATTGTGTTCGAATATACTCATCACTAGTGCGGTATCCGTGCCCTACGCGGGGAGAAACACTTATAAAAAAATAAAAATGAACAAAGTTTTACAAATCATTAACAAACAAAGTCTTACATTGCATAAATTAAACATAAGAGTTTAGAGAATACTTAAAACAATGCATAAGGTAAAACTGATCAAGAGAAAGTATATAAATCCAGTATTATATTAAGATTAAATATATTGATCAATATCATGAATTATGTTTTCAAACAATTTCATTTATGCAATGGTAGATATATGTTAATATTAATTACCATTTTTGTTGAGAATACAAAGAAACTAAAGTTCAAAGTTAGAAACAGAATATTACAGAGCAACATTGTAAGACAATGTTTTTAAAACCGGACCGGCGACCGAACCGGACAAGCTTTTGGGTCATGAGTCAATGTGGTTCGACCGGGTCGAACCGGGTTTAATAGTTTAAAAAAAATATATATAAATAGTTTTTTTATAACTATAATACCCAAATATATAGTAATATATTTAAATAAACATATTTCTAAAAATTAGTCATGAAGAAAATCATTTTGAATAACAAAAATATTATTCATAAATAAAGATTAGTGACAAATAATTAAGTTTATATGTAAAAGAAAATTTAAAACATTAAATCATAACAAAAATTAAATAAATTTAAAATAAGTATTTGTTTTTATAAATTTTTAATTATAAAAAATTAAATATGAAAAATATAAAAAAATGAAAATTTTCAAAAAAAAAAAAAAAAAAAAAAAATCAAACCCGGGTCAACCCAACCCGGGTAGCTGGCCGGTTCACAGTTAAACCCGGTCCAGTCCGGTTTTCAAAACACTGATTGTAACTAATAACTTAATCAAAAATACATAAACTTCGATACACCAAACAAAACAACCATAACCTAAAAGTAGTTAACACACACATCGTCATCATCCAATAATTGCATTTTCGTGAACCAAACACAATCCTTCTGCAAACGACCCTCTATAAAGAAATTTTAAAAATAGATGCAACTCTACAATCTCACATGGTAAATAGTTTTAAAGAAAAAAATTCATAACAATGCATAACTTAAATAGAAGAGGTTAGAAAACACTTAAATAAAGTCATATAAAATGAAGATTTGGTTATATTGCATTGTTTGTTTTCAATCAATTTTTGACCATCTTATAGGCAAATACAACATAACATGTCTAGCATTTTTTGCATCTAAAAAACTAATGGTTGTGAGATAAAATCTTTGTCTAGTCTAGAGATTGTTCGTGCTACTACACACGTTATTACTTTGCTTTTTGTATGTGTTAATATGACTTTCTTTCTTTTTGAAAATTCATGTCTTAATATGTCAAGTGAAACTTGATTTAAAGAGTTTTTTAAAATTAAATAGAATATAAAAACCAATAAAAGATCTAAAGATATGGTTTTCTAAATATCAAAACTTATCTATACTAAAACACAATTTACAATTTATTGTTTTGAAAAAATTATAAGAAACCAATGAATGATCATTTGAACTATTTATATGAGTCAGAGAAGAGGAAGAAGATTACCTAAAAAGCAAAAACGTAAGAAGAATTAATTGAATTATCAATGTAAATGTGTAGTATCTATAAATACATACTCACCATTGTTAATATATAAAACAACAAACACTAGAAAAAAATACAAAACATTGATTTCACTTACATGTTACAGTCAACAAACCAAGATACGTGTATTTACATATATATATAAACAAAAAGTTGGTTCATAACGATAACATGCACGACTTGCTATTTACCTGGGAGAATTCTTTTATATATGTGAATTAAAATCAGAATTTTTTAGATTTATAGTTATATCTAACTGAAAACATTTGTTGTTTTTTGTATCCAACAAGTAGACCTTATCAACTCACATGAGATATTAAATCTTTCATTCTTTGACACTACCAACATATTATAAATTATAGTACATGCTTTTCCCAGCCACCATACGTGTACATCAAGATTAAAAGACATGATTTCTTCTATAACAAATTTAGCCAAGCTTAGAGCTTGGTAAAGATCATGCTTTAGAGCAAAGCCATCAAGATTTCCTAGTTTTTTCAAATACAGTTTCTCTTATAGCTGTCTAAATAGGAATCCCGAGCACTGAAAATTCAAGCTTTTTGTCACAATCCCATCGATAGAAAGCCAACAAAATTTAAACCCAAACAACAAATAAGAAACTCACATAACTAGCTTGGAAACAGTTTCATCCAGCCTAAGTTTTGTAAAACCTGACAAAGAGTGAATGTCACTGACTTGGAAACAGTTTCTTTCAGCCCAAATTTTGTAATTCTTATGAGGAGTTATGATCCAAATGACGTTCCCTTCGACGTTAAATCTCTGTCGAGGAAAAATGCGTTACCAAAGAAGATAGGACATTGAAAAAAAAAAAACATTGGCATAAACTTCTACTAACCAATGTATAGGAAAGTAAAGAGTAAGATTATCATCACTTTATAAAACAAAAAAAGAATCATCGTCACATGAGATGATTAAGAATTATTAGACAATCTGAATTAGTAACTCTAAGCGAGAAACTTACCAATATTGCTTATATTGTTTACAATTGGTACTCAAAAGGATCCCCCTGTAAGGAAGCAATCCACTCCTCCAACGGTTATGGCCATTTCTATGTTTGCAAAATTGATGTGTTTCCTCTAATGCTAGTCCTTTTCATCTGATCTTATCAGATAATAGTCAATGAGACCCATGAATTCAGTTAACGCCACTTAATGTCTTTGAAGTACTTCCTACAGCTGATCGAATATGAAACCAAGAACACAAATCATTAATTCATTTGATCCATCTAAGCATAAACCAGAAACCCAAAATAAAAATTCGAATGATATAACACTTAATATTGGCACAGCCGTGACTCTTCCCCCACATTAATCCCTTTGATACATCCGCAACTTTCCTCTTAATATTGGTAAAATCACGAGAAGTCAAAAGCAGAAGATTTCAAGAAGAATATCAATGCAAATCTTAACTTTTGCTCATATTAAGAGTTTGTTTACCCTATTTCCATTTTGCAGCGACAAATTAAATACACACAAGTTTTTCAATGAGCAATAGAAAGTAAGAGATGGCAACACATACCTATATATTTAGTGTTTTTCTTTTTCTAGAAAAACAGCTTCTGGTGAAGCTTCATCTCCAAAGTTGTCGCACCAAACCCAAGAATTTTAAGCTTAAAAACATAAAGCATTTAATCCATCTAGCAAAAGTACAAAGGAACTAAATGAAAGTTCACATTAGCATTTAGAAAGTTAAAAGCTTTTCTATGAAAATATTTCATCAATTTAAAGGTACACTAAAAAAGTTCAGAAACCTCAAAATTCGTCAAGACAATGATTAGCATAAACTGACCATGAAAAACTATCACTAATGAACAGAGGGAAAGTCCATTTTCTGGAATCAGTGAAAGCAAATAGAAATTACACCGACAAATTATGCACTTACAAACCAGCACTAAAAACGAAAAAGTCATCATCATCTATTCATATAGCATAAAGATATATATATATATATCTATTCATTAGCTATATACAAACAAAAGTATGATAATTTCGAGAGTGGAAAATGTTTGATTCTTACCTCATACTTTGAATCCGTCATTATGTTTGCGGCAAGAATAGAGATCAAATGTTTTTTGCCCTTTTTTGGGGGGGTTTTAACTCGTAAGTTTACACTATGTTGATGTTTGCTTCCTCGTCGGTTGGACAGAGCAAGAAAATTGTGATGTGTGTAAAGAAAATTTGGTGTGTGTGATTGTTCTCCTTATCATATATGGATGACTAAATAGCTTGCCCAAATTAGAAAACCTGCCTTGAAATCAGTTGATCATCCATTCCAGTATTGATAGGACTCATATTTTGATTCACTGAAATTATTATTAACTTAAGATTATAATATAAAGTTTGTTTATAAGCATTGTATTGAGATTACCCAACACATTTGGCCTTGTTTGACGGACTGAAACATGGCAAGAATCTGATTTATTTGAGTTTTCGTGATCTGCTGAAGTAATCATGATTAAAATTACTAAGCATTGCCAAAAAATAATTTGACCACGGGCCACGTTGATAGATCTCCCAGTTACGTTTTTTTATAATCTCGTTTAGTCGTCAAGACTCAAGACATGTGTGATTTAAAATACCATATCTGTTTTGAAAATTTTTTCACACTAGTAAAATTTTATTACATCTATGAACCTCGTTATAACATTTATTTATTTCTATCCAATCTTCAAATAAAGACACTCACACTGCTCATCTTTCTCATATCCTCCATCTAAATTTCTTCTTCATCATAAAAGGGTAGATTTGTTATTTTAATAACACAAATGGCTGCATCGGCTGATCATGTGGTTGTAGTGGAAGAAGGACGGCCAGCTACGGCCGAGCATCCATCGGCCGGACCGGTTTATCGATGTAAATACGCTAAATGTTACTAATGATCTTGAATCTCCTTGGCAATTCTTTAGGTAAGGATCTTGAAACCCTTCAACAAAATGTTATTTTTTCAAACTGCTGATAAATGTTTGCTAATTAAAAACATTCTAGTATAAGATATGTTTTTTTTTCTTTTTGAATTGAATGTCAAATTTATTCAATCTAAAAACATTTTTTTTACATCAAATGCTATTGTTTTGTTTGCGATGTTTAAGAAAAACTGAAAACTTCAATCAATTTTTTGTTAATAACTCTTCATCTCGAGCCAAACCATGTCTCCATAGCTCGCTCCAAACCCGCGTTTCCCTTCTTGCGGATCGTTGTTATGCGGTTACGAACTTGCTTATCAATAAACTTGATTATGCTCGAGGGTGGCTGGGCCTTTTCTCCATGCGTTCGATTGTTCCTCTCACGCCATATGGTGTGTATGGTGGCTTGAAAAACATACCGCAACAAGAACTGCGTTACCTTATCAAGTGTGTTGTTCGTCAGAATCTCCAAAACCTCTTCCCAAACATTTGTGTAGGTTGGCAGTATAAGGTGTTGCGTTAAAACCCTCCAGATTTCATCCGAGTATGAGCAGGCAAAGTAGAGGTGATTCCGGGTTTCGACGGAGCTTGAACAGAGTATGTAAGAGCCCGTGACCCCCACATTCCATTTAAGCATTCTCTCTCCCGTTGTCAAACAATCATGTACCGCAAGCCAAGCATGAAAAGCATACTTTGGAGTATAAGATATGTTTTTTTTGGTATAGAGACTTGTCTGTCTCATTTCTCTTTGTGTTTTCTGAGCTCAGTGAGGCTGCAAAGAAATATCCAAATGAGCAAATGTTAGGACGACGCTTAACGACTGATTCTAAGGTAACAAATATTATATAATTCTAAGTTTTTTGTGGACCACTTTCATTTCAACTTTGTCTTTGTGGGTCCACAATTTCATATAATTTCAGCTTATATTAATATTTTGGATACATGTAGGTCGGTCCATACACATGGATCACATATAAGGAAGCCCATGGTGCTTCAATTCGGATTGGATCAATATGAAGCCAAGGCGTTGAACCGGTACAATCCTAATGTTTTAATCCAATATTCCCATTCCAATCAAATCAATCAAAGTTTTTTATTTCTAAATTAAACTTTTTTTGTGGAGTAGGGACATTGTTGTGGAATTTATGGATCTAATTGTCCAGAATGGATTATCGCGATGGAGGTATAACGAAATTTTTTGGCCTATAAATCAGAATTATTTCAAATTTTCCTTACTAAGTTACTATATAGTTTCTTTTTTGGTTAAAGTTATTATGGAGAGTTTCTCAAAACCATAACAAAAGATGAAATTTTAAGTATTTGAAAAGGAGACGAAAATATCAAAATCACAATCGAGTTGCATTTATCCGAGAGGTTCATATTTTACATGAAGCATCAACTCCACATACTACTGGAGGGCAGGTGATTGGCTGTGTGTTGAGACTAATCTGAGAACAGAATTAGTAAAACAATATAAGTATGCAATATCACTTTAACAGAGAGGTTACCTTTAACTGGAAATATATTAGTATAACTATCAACTATGCAAGTACACATCATTATACATTCGAGAATTTAAAAGCTAGGGAAGATGAACACAAGTACAATTTCTTTAGCTGCTCTTTTGATACCTCAAGTCAAGAATATTAGTTTCCATGTTGATAATGTGACTAAATTGTGTGCCAATCCTAGAAAATTACACAATGATTTTGATATGCAAGTCTTGATATGTAAGTTACTGTTAATTTGATACATTTAGAGTAGCTTTATGAGCTATGGTGAGTAAATGACACATTTTTGGAAAAAGTGTGAAAAGGATTCATGGGAAGATGAATATTGCATGCACAATATAGAAAGATACATACATATTCATATAAAATCTAAGACGAAGATAGTCAAGAATTTTAAACTCGAGGACTAAATAAATAAATAGTTCAATGCTAATACGAAAAGACTTTATGAACCATCGTTTATGGAGTAGGTGTTGCTAAATTTCAACTAATTTGAATGGCACTTCAAAAAGCGAAACTCGAGATCATGCTCCTTCGCCAGAATCTAACAGAACCGAAAAACGTAATCAACTAACGAAACTTGGTAAGTAGTGCATCGCGTTTTTCAAAAATGAGACAACATACCAAGAGAAGTTGAATTTGACATATAAATATTGAATAACATGCAAAACAGTATTATTTATCCTAACTTTGTTTAAATGCAGCCACAAAGATGTGATTAGTCTATTAACCACTCAATTAACATTATACTAAAAGCGCATGGGAAATAAAAGCTTAAAAAGTGCAAGTTTCAGTCGGAAAAAGCTTTAACAATTAAGAGCCAAAAAAACTGAAAAGAGGGGAGGACATTCAAAACTAAATAAGCTTTATATCTTTCATATGTAATTATGAGATGAGAATACATGTTTAGAAAAGAATAAACGAACCTTTTTTGTTTTCTCTTTTTCTTCTCTTTTATCTTCACCGAATATCTGCATTAGATCACTACATATGAAGGCGAACATCAAAATCCAAAAATATAGCTTTTACTTGGAAGTGAATTAACTATCGATCAACCAGACACAAATCAGAGATGGAGATTCAAATTCCTATCTTTACTCTAATTCACTAGCAAGAACAAACCAATATGAACTGTTTAAGAGCCATATTTATGCCAAAAACCTAAGGGAAAATATAGACAACAATTCAGTTAGAGAATTAGAAAAGAGCAAACATTGTGTTCAAAGTTTGAAACGATATTTACCGTACCAAGAGCTGCAAATCCTCGTAGTCGGTGCGACCTCCTTGAATGTTTTGTAGAACCTTATATCGTCTGACTCGACCAGCCACCAACCACCATCTCGAGCCATAGCTTTGTCTCTGTTTTTCAGAGAGCATATAATATTTGATAAACCTGGACATACCCTCCAAATGTGTTTAACAGATGTCAACTGTCAACAACTTACCTGATATAAACATAAAGATGAACATGAGTCAAAGAATTGCAAGAGAAAATGAAACCATGCAGCAATTTATAGAAATTCTAAGCAAAAAATAGAACAATGAACGAACATATGTAGTTATCATACAAATATAGTTTATATGAACTATAGTTTATAGAGTACCTTGAGAAGAAACCTATGTTTTGTAAAGATTTCAACAAATTTAGATGGTACTTTCAAATCAATGAGCGTATCTTGGAGTTTGTATGTGTATCCAAAACTCAGAACAGGGAATCATACTCCTTCGCCACAATCTAACAAAAACCCATGAACTTAATCAAGATTTTATTGAGATAGAATGAAAAAGGAGAAAGAGATACATACCAAGTTAAGGTGATACGTTTTGTATGAAGATCCAGTAGTAGGCGCACGAAATTAGTTTGCCCATAAATCAGAATTATTTCAAATTTTCCTTACTAAGTTACTATATAGTTCCATTTTTTGGTTAAAGTTAGTATAGAGAGTTTCTCAAAGTAATTAATTGCATGCCTGCATGAGTCAAGCCATACCTACGTACCTCTATACGATACTCTAGGTATCTAGTCGGATATATAATCTTTTTACAAAAACTTTTGTTAAATTTCGGACTTTTCTTGATAATGTTCTTGATTAAATATTTGATAAAACAGGCGTAAATGCTGTAGAATTTATCATAAATCATGCCGATCGAGGTGTCGCTAGAATTTGTTCAAGAGAAGTCAGTTTCATCCGTAAGTCCATTTTTCTATCGAAATCAATTATACTATAATTTCCATTTTAGGTTTCTTGTCCCACAAGAAAAAGGTTAGATTTATGCTTGAAAGCTTTTCGTGCAGATCTTAGCATGCCATAAGGGATGTTCTTCAAATTTGAAAAGTAAGTTATATATACATTTAAATAAAAAATCAATGATCCAATGAATATTTCGATTTATGAATGTTCTATTCTTTGGATTTTTTTGTTTCGGCTATTGTGAGCTTCGGGGAAGTCACGAGTACACAAAAGGACGAAGCTGAGGATGAAAATGTTTCTTTACTTTCATGGAATGAGTTCTCACTAATGGTTAGTATTTATAACTGTAAAAAATTACAAAGATTTGTACTTGTACGGTTTAGTTCAAGATTCATTTTTTGTGGGTCTTAACTAATTTTCTAGATTATTTTTTCAGGGAAACTCTGATGAGACAAATCCGCCACGTAAGCAAAAGACAGACATTTGTACAATAATGTATACAAGTGGGTCGACTGGAGAAGCAAAAGGTGTAATCTTAAACAATGCAGCGATTATGGTCCAAATTTTATCCATTGATAAAATGCTTCAAGTCACTGATCGATCGGTACATTTAAAAAAATTCGAGTTTTGCAAATTTAGTCGATCTTATAATTGCTATTGAAAATAGTTTTGTTTTTTATTTGGAATATTTTTGCAGTGTGACACGACCGATGTGTTCTTCTCGTACTTGCCATTAGCACATGGGTACGATCAAGTCATGGAAATTTACCTTTTCTCCACCGGTTCCTCTGTTGGATACTGGCGTGGTGTAAGTAAAAATTTATTGTTTTTGTAGTTTTCTAGTTTAAATCCATTTTATCTTCTTCTTTCTTACAAAATATTTTTAGGACATGATGGATGATGTTCATGCATTGAAACCAACTGTATTTTGCTGTGTTCCAAGAGTTTATGACAAACTCTATGCCGGTAATATGATCGATCAAGTCGCAAATTCGATATTTACTCAAACTTCTTTCTTTCTTGAGTTTCTTTAAATTTTATTGAATTTGTTGGTGTAGGTGTAATGGCAAAAATTTCAGCCGGTGGCTTGATACGCAAGAAGATCTTCGATTTCGCATATAATTAGTAAGTTATTCTGTGTTTTTCCAATCCAGAAAAACCGAAATCAAATGTATGAATCTTTAAATTATCTTTGTGAGTATAGTAAATTGGGGAATATGAGTATAGTAAATTATCAGTGTACGATCCAATCTTCAAATAAAGACACTCACACTCCTCTATCTTTCTCATATCCTCCATCTAAGTTTCTTCTTTCATTCATAAAAGGGTAGATTCGGCGTTTTATTAACACAAATGGCTGCATCGGTATTTCTCTGATTGATGTTTCAAGTCAGATTACAAATCGGTATTTCTCTGGTTGATGTTTCAAGTGATGCAAAGTGAATTTCACATTACCAAAGAAGAGCTAGTTGTGGAGGAAATTTCCTGGATTGATAATCTGAGTATATGTCTGTCTACTAGAGACCTGAAGCTTTAAAAGTCTCATCTCTTAAAGTTGTTTTATGTATCATACCACTTTGTGTATATTCAGGTGTGGTAGTGTAAACACTGTCCCAAGAGGCAACTGGAGAATGGGAATGTCCCTAGTGCGTCTCTCTCTTTCGTATCCTAAACCAAACCACTCTTCTCTCTTCACCTGAGATTGCGGGTAAGGTCATTTTCTCGGACTGCATTGTTCATCGCCGCAATACACGGGGCTCGAGTATAAGGTTGACTCTGTTAGTTAATTACCTTGGGACGTTTTTAGTCACTCTAATCATTGTGACAACACCCATTGAAAATAGGAGACCTTCCTCCATCGGCCTCTTGAATGGCGTAAACATCTTCAGCTCAAGGAAGAAGACAGAGTGTTTGAGTTCATTATAAGTAGTTGTTTTCTAAACCTATCTCTTTTTATACTAACATATGAAGATTACAAGTTGATGAATGGTCTAAAGGGATAAGACATTAATAGTACCATAAGCATACCTCTAATGACATATTAATTTCAAGAAGCAGTCAGAGCAATTCCCCTGGACATATAGAAAAAATTGGCTTCTTTTTAATCCTCGAAAACTAATGAAAACATTATCAATAATCTGAATATAACGAAAATAAATATCCTTAGGCAATGGATTTCTGAGAACCAATTCTCGATACACAAAACAAACAACAATACCTTTGCCGCCTTGGTAGAGATTTTTAAAAAGACTAAAATGCCCTTCCTTCAACAGAAGAATCTTTTGCAGAGATTGAACCAAAATTTCAAATTCTCAACTCCACCACCATTTCTCTCTAACTGTCTCTCTCTCTCTAAAGATCCTACTGAAGAATCAAGCTATGGAAGATCCGTCGCTTGTGAAACCTATGGATGTTGATGACGCATCGCTTAAACCTATCGATATGGACGTTCCTGTTGCAGAATCGGTTCCGAAATCTAACGAAGATCCTAATGGAGAATCGCTTCCTACTTCAGTTCCTCCTTCGTCGCCGAGGACGGTAAGTTTTCCGTTCACGGAACTTGATTCATTCGCTTGGAATAGGATTGGGAACTTGACTCTAAGGTTTTCTTAGCGCTTAGGATTTTCGTAGAGAGAACTCGCCGGAATCCTTTAGGATCGTAGATTCAATTTCGTTGTTGTAGAAATTTCGATTAGGTTTCGTTTGGATTTTCGTAGAGAGAACTCGCCGGAATCCTTTAGGATCGTAGATTCAATTTCGTTGTTGTAGAAATTTCGATTAGGTTTCGTTTGGATTTTCGTAGAGAGAACTCGCCGGAATCCTTCAGGATCGTAGATTCAATTTCTTAGCGAGATTTTGTTGTCGTAGAAATTTCGATTAGGTTTCGTTTGGATTGTCGTTATAGATTTCTTTAAACGGAGCGAAACAAAATTGGCGTGGCGAGTGGACTCGTTTCGTTTGGATTATAATTTATAATAGTAGTTTGCTTTTCTTGATGGACCGAGTTCTAGACCGAGTCAACAAGAACTGTTAGGTTTGTGTGGGCTGTATTTGGGGGCCTTTTGTTTTCTTGGGCCAAGAAAGTTGTAACAATGTTGTTTTGTTTCTTCGATCCAGGTCGGAGTCGCCGCATTAATCGCTCTGAGCACCGCAGAAGCTCCGAGAGCTCCTCTTCTACATCGTTCGATCACCGAATTTAGGCAAACCTGTGCCATCTTTGGTTGCAGTCTCGAGGTGGCAGTAACCTCGGCCTATTGCTGTGCAGGCCATGAAGATCTGGCTGCAAGGTGTGTGGGAAGGGGATTGCCCTTTCACTACGTCGGTGGTTTCGTTGACCCGAACGACAGACTAAGGGCATGTTGTATCAACTTATACAACAGATGCAGAGATCTCGAGACTGGAATTCCAACCATGGCAACACCTAACGACCTCTTCACTCAAGCTCCATGGGAGCAAGGAGGAGTATTCCGTAGAAGCAATGGGAATCTTGATTGGCTGTTTTTCATGACCCCTCCCAAGAATCACCAGAAGATGGCGGATTATAAACTTATATGGCACGCAAACAAAAGAGTGGAAGTAAATCTTGACGGGTTCCAAGAAGTAGAACCGGTGTTCTTCACAAGCTTCTATATCACCTCTTTAGATAAAAAAGAAAAAGAAGAAGAGAAAGAAGAAAAGGTTGATCCGGAAATTTTAGCAATGGCAAAACTTTGGAAACTCTATCTTTACCAGTGCAGATCATTCCATCTTTATTGCCTTTCCTTTACGGTTAAGAAAGGAAAAAAGGACGGAGAGCCCAAAATCCTTAGAGAGAAAAGCAACAAAAATCCTCCTAAGGCTCCTCCTGCTCCTTCAGACTCTTTGCCAAACATCCCTGAGAAACCTCTTCTCAATTCCCTTGTTAATACTGCCGAAAAAGGTGGAGAGGTGGATAAGTCCCAATATCGAGGAACTGGTTCTCAAGCAACTGCACTCAACCTGGTAAGATTTTCTAACCAAGAACTGAGGGATCCTTTCTGCTACTACGTTCTGTGCATACTAATTTCTTGTGACTGCCATGAGCCTTGTTTTGTTGCACAAACCGAACTATGAAAAGGTTTAGACATGGGTGTTGTTTCTCTGGATTCTTCTTATCCATGTTCACATTGCAGGGCTTTTTTCTGTAGTTTCTGCTTTTGGTAAATTTTGCTTGCTGTTTCTTTGAGAGACAATTCAATTTCATTTCAGGATAAGCTGTGCAAGGCAAACACATGGCAACGTGCACAAACGACAACGGATGTGGTTTCTCTTCTTTCAGGGATGGAGATTGGAACTGGGAAAAGTGAACTCTGGTCTGGGATAGGAACTGCAAATATTCCAGCTGTGGTGGCTGCAGCGTCAGGGGCAATCTTTAAAGTTTCTGAAGCCTTTGACGTGGAGGTCCTTGGTACTGGTGTAGTCAGTGCAACTGTAAAGTGCAGCCACGCTGGAGAAATTGCTGGCATGCGAAGGTTGTACAACAGTGTTGTTGGATTTCAATCTGGCTCAACTCCTAGTGTTTTTCTTGGTGGCCTTCAAAGATTGAAAGGTGGAGAGGTGGACAAGTCGCAATTCAGAGAAACTTGCTCTCAAGCAACTGCACTACTTCTGTCAAACCTGGTAAGGTTTTCTAACCAGCAACTGAAGGACTTCTTTTCTCATATAGAGCACCAGATTCTACCTTCTCTTCACTCTAATCTCTTATTGTTGCACCAGGGTGGCGAGTCAAAAACAAATGCGGATGGCTTTTCTCAATTACTGCGTCTCCTTTGTTGGTGTCCAGCATATATATCCACTCCAGATGCTATGGAAACTGGGATTTCTATTTGGACCTGGCTAGTTTCTGCTGCTCCTCAGCTGGTACCTTTTGTCGATGCATGGATGTGGACAATTGATACAAAGCGAGGGCTCTTTGCCTGTGATCTGCGATACTCTGTCCCTGGAGAACCAGAAGATCCACCCGAAAGTGACCAAATAGTCCCTCACAGACTTGCCCCTGGAGAACCAGAAGATACTCTGCTTGGTTTTTTGATAGATCGTTTTGAGGTCAGGATTTATTCTCTCTTTTTTTATAATACAGAAAGGACTCATGTAGTTGCTTTACTTCATTTCTTCTTTGCCAAGATGGTCTAGATTGTTAGTATAAGTTCTTATGATCCTAGTTTAATCAATATCACTGTTCTGTGAAAGAAGACTTTAGGTGACAAAATTGCAGTCTCAGAGTTTTTTTTTTTTTCTTTTCATTAGGTCGTTCGAGACAATAGTGCAGAGCAACTCTTGCTGCTAGGGCTGATGTTACAACAGAATACGGACCTTGACTGGTGCTTTAAGCGCCACCCTGCAGCCGCTGGCACCTTTTTTTCTTTGATGCTTCTTGGACTGAAGTTCTGCTCATCCCAAACACAAGGCAATTTGCAGAAATTTAGATCCGGCCTCCAGCTGTTGGAAGATCGAATCTACAGGTTACTTTTTGCAGATTCCCCTTCTTTTTTTGTTGCACCATACATTTTGTTACACTTTCTTTATGTACATCTCTATGATTTGGTGGCACACATTTGATTTATTTTGGTTTCCTTCTTTTATTGGCTACGTACTAAATATTCATACCAACACGCTGATATTACTGGGATTTGGCATGAAGTGCCTTTGCACAACACATTGATCTTCTTGGACTTGTGTCTGCTGTTTTGATAGCTATATCATACGCTGAGAATAATCTGGAAGTAGCTATATTTTAAGCTTTATGCTATTGTAGCCATCCAAGAAGATCTCAAATTACTTAAATAGTGTTGTTTCACTTTTGTGCACGTCAATAATAATTTTTCTGTCTTTTCCAGGACTTCTCTAGGCTGGTTTGCTCATCAGCCAGATTTAAGTCAATCAGATTCCAAAGGAGAGCCTCGTGAAAGTGGGCACATGATGGATGTGGTATGATAACCATCTATGATTCTTTTTACTATCACCCTACACATTATGTGACTGCAAATCATGATATTTATTTGAGCTGCATGCTTACAGGTTGATCATTATCATCACGTCTGGGGTGAGATGGACAACTACGCTGTGGGAAAAGAAAAAAGAGAGCAGCTTCTTCTAATGCTCTGCGAACGTGAAGCTGATAGGCTTGACGTTTGGGCACAACCTAGTAGTTCAAAGTAAAACTTGCTTTCTTTTCACTTCTTGTTAGTGTTCTTTGACTAAAATTGTTGGTATTCATTATTCCAATTGGCAATGTATGTACAGGGACAGTCCATATTCGAGGCTGAACATAAGGTCTGAAAAATGGACCGAACATGCTCAAACCGCCTTTGCAGTGGACTCTCGCATTGCTGCTGCTGTGAAATCTGAAGTCACTCAGCTGGTTCAGGTATGATTGTATATCCTCCAAGCATGTAGAGTGACAACAAAATTTACACTTTTTGGTTTGATATGGATATACACTGTACCTGTGGTATTAAGTTTTAAAAATGGGTGGTGTCTCAGTATCCCAAAAAACCAGTAGGTGTGATGCAAATGGGAAAAAGGTGTACGTATAGTTGAATAATTCTTTAGAAGAGACTAAACGTTTATGTTGAGAATCTGAACATATCACTAGGATTGTACATGCTTTTGACCCCTTTGTTTATAAAAAATGCAATTTGATGCCGTGGCTATAATTTTGTTTATGGTTTGACGGATGTAAATGAGGTGCTTTTTCGTTGGTACTATGTCTTGCAGACAAATATAGTGGATCTTCGTACGATTCCTGAGGCATTGCCGTATTTTGTCACACCCAAAAATGTTGAAGAGAACTCAGTGCTGTTGCAGCAGCTACCACGCTGGGCTGCTTGTTCAATTACACAGGCTCTTGAGTTCCTCACTCCTGCTTATAAGGGACATCCACGTGTCATGGCGTATGCCCTAAGAGTCCTAGAGTCCTACCCTCCTGAGCGAGTTACTTTCTTCATGCCGCAGTTGGTGCAGACTCTACGCTACGATCACGGGGTAAGTGTTATCATGAAAATGTCTCTCTGTCACCCCCTGGGTCTCTCTTTTTCCCTCTCTAAACAGTTTAGGGACTAGACTATTTGAGTCATATCATTCGGCTTGTGCTCATTAGATTTTAAAAGCACATCTTAATACGTGAAAGTCTATTATATATATATAGCTTTTTTTAGTGCTGTCTATTTCAGTATTCATAGTCTCGGAATTAGAAAATTTGCATTTGCTATACTTCAGCAATCCTTGAGTCCTTTCCTTTTTCCGGGGTTAGATGTTGTGTGATACCTTTACTTGAGTTCTTTCCTTTTCCCTAGTTCTTAAGATGTTTAACAGGTCAATTCCTCTTTGAATGCAGAGGCTGGTTGAAGGGTATCTTCTTAGAGCTGCCCAAAGAAGCGACATATTTGCCCATGTTCTCATTTGGCATTTGCAGGTAAGTTTAACTTAATGGACTTCGCAAGATCTTATCTTTACTTGAAACCTTTATAGAGATCTATTAATTTTCAAGTTCTATTTTGCTTATAGTTCTGTATAAGCTTGAGTTTGTTCTTGGAAAGTATATTTTGGACAAAAGATGTAGTGAGACAGAGAATAGGTTGTTTTGCTATAGATAGCTGTAGAAACTTCGTTCTATAGATGTGGACTGGTCGGCTATACAAATTTGAGCTCGCCTGTTTTTTCTGTAATGTTTCAGAATGCAGCATTCCAAGCAATTTTGCCAGAAGTTCGGCAGCATATCAATGATGGTTTCACTCCCAGTGCCTTGGACATCTTCACTAGAGAGCTTGACAAGGTTACATCTATCTCTGGGGTGCTATTTCCGCTTCTAAAGGAAGAACGCAGAGCCAGTATCAGGAGGTAGAATTCTAGTTTTATCAAACCATTTCATGGTACAGATAGTTCTGCATGTGTAAGATTCAAGTTAATCCAATACTTATTATGGCAGGGAGTTAGACAGTGTAATACCCTTACAATCAGCTGCCAAAGTCCCTATCATGATAACTTTTGGTGACCACAGTGATGTAAAACCACAGGCTTGCATTTTAAGGTAAGTCTTTCACATGATTTTCGTACAATTTTTCTAAGTTTGTAGCTCGGCGTCTAAGCTAATCTACAACTGTGATATTTTTTGTTACAGTTAGAATATATTACTTTGCTCTTCCACTAAATGTAGAAAACAAACGTAGCCACTGATGAGTCTGATCTCTCTTATATTCCAGGTTGGAGAGTAAGAGCGGATGTAGCAATTGGGGCCAGGTCGAATCAGGTAAGAAGAATAACCTACTAAACTTAGCGGCACTTTCTAGTATATGGAGAGATAAATTGACCAATCTATAAAGTTTCTGGTTAGAGTGTAATGAAAATCTGCTGGGATCTCTTGGCTTTGCTCTGTGTTTGTGTTGTGGAGAGAAAGGCGGAATATTTTGAAATGATATTTTCATCTGATATGTTGCTATATGGCCACAAGTTTTATATGCACACTTGTACAATACTTTTTTGTGTTGATGCTATCTTTATAAACTGTATACTTTGTTCCTTAGTCACTTTTGGTACATCAATGGAGATAGACTGAGGCTTAGCCTGTTTTGCAGGTTATCACAAAGGCTATTCTTGTTTTACCAAAGGAGAACCATTCTGAAACGAGTGCACAGGATCATTGTTCCACTGAATGGTAAATGGTGAACTATCTTTCAGCTTTTGACAGAAATGGACAGTTTTAGGAAAAATTCCAGTTTTTTCACATTAAATGGACCATTTTCGGTATATGGTTCATATCCGAAATAGTAAAAGGATTGAAAACAAAATCCATTGAACGTTTGTAAATCTTCTACTTTCTGCAGATTTTGAATCAATGATTATTTACTTGTTTACACACTAATTGGTTATACTCGAGTGATCCACCTACGATCTGTTTTTATGAAAGTTGCGTATATATTTTTTAGTCATCAACTAAAACATATCGAATTATTTTGTTCACATAAAACATCATATCTTCTTCATTAAACGACCCTAGAATTTATAGATTGATTAATAACTGATTATTTTTCTAAACTCCCCCTTCTTTAGTGAAAGCTAGCTCTTTCTTTACGGCTTCACGAACCTCATCATGTAAGATAACTAAAGGATCCCCTTGTCCTATTCCCTGGCTTGGGGTTGGGAATAGCTTTCCACAAGAAGAATCGTTGATGAGAAATGAGTAGGGCACCGTTTTCACGCATTGCATAATCCAATTGATCCATATAGCATGGAACCCGAGTCTACTCATTGCACTTTCGATGAAATCTTATTTTAATCCATCATAAGCCTTCCGCATATCCGTTTCGACCGCTACTGAGCAATGCTTAGTGGCCTTTGAGTTCTTGAGGAAATGTAATACTTCATGGGCAATAAGCACATTGTCCGAGATGGCACTTCCCGGGACAATTGCAGACTGATTTTCCGCCACTAAGCTTCCCAACACCGGTCGTGGAGTGAAAATTTTACACATGATTTTGTAATACACGTTACAAATAGCAATTGGTCTATAGTCGGTTACCGTTCTTGGACTTTGGATCTTTGGAATAGTCTAACATGCGTTTCATTTTATATCTCTTGGAAGGGTGCCAGACCTGAAAAAACTTTGTATTTCCTTTACGATATCAGCTCCTGTTGTTGATGTTGCTTCTCCATGTTGGCTTTACCAGATCATGAACTTCGGGGTTATCTTTAAACCTTCTATCATAACGGCATATCCTTGGGGTTTTTTTTTCTTATAGAGTTCAAGATAAGATACTAGCAGCTTTTGGAAAAGCCTCGGAGCAGAGACTATTGGCAAGGGCTCTATCTAGTCTGCAACGAACCCAATGCTCGTACCTTTTCCCTTTCCAAGACAGAGGATCTCCCGTGTGTTGTAAGTCAAAGAGATCATTCTATCATAAAACAAATATTTTCATAACAGAAATAAATGAAACCGATTGAAATTCCATTGTATGAAAGTCCCTTAAATAAAACGAAAAGCACATGATTGTCCTAACTATTGATCTGTTAGCCAAGCTCCTACTGATCTCAAGCAAGCTTCAGTAAGAAGCAGCTCAAGCCTCCTATTTCTACTCCAGGGAACCTTCTTCTCATCGGGCTTTGGACAAGAATCCCTTCTCCTGCCTTGATGCACAATCTGTAGAGTCTGCCCAGGAGCTTCTGAACCATTCTCTTGCCAGTGAGATCCCTTCTACTACCCCTGCAGTGGGTTCTCTCCTTGCTCAAGGAGAGACCCAATCATAATCTTTATGTCAGTAAACCTATTTTTTTGGAATGTCAGAGGAATAAATGAAACATCCTGGCTTTAAAAGGTGGCTAAGTACTCACCATATGCTTTTTGGTGCTCTTTTGGAAACCCAAATCAAAGAACCAAGTTATGACTGATATTTGTCCCCAATGGTCTTTCACTTCTAATCATCAGAATGATGCTCTCGGGAGGATTATTTTGATTTGGAAACCACATCTCTCTGTTGTGACAATTCACTCTTCAAGACAGTCTCTTACCTGCAAAATCAAGTGTCCTAATACTCTTGAATTCCTGTACACAGCTATTTATGCTGCAAATACTAGCGAAGAAAGAAATGATCTTTGGATTGAGCTTCTAAACCTTGATGTGGGAACTACTCCTTGGTTGATTGGTGGAGATTTCAATCCATCAGAACACTGTCCACCAGGTATGCAACAACTAACGAAGCCAATGGTGGACTTTAAAACCTGCATAGATCAGATGGAAATGAGAGATCTCAGGTATCATGGCACTAAATTTTCTTGGAGTAAAAAAAACCAGATGATCCAAAAGCAAGGAAACTTGATAGAGCTCTTATTAATGAGACTTGGTTGGATACCTTTCCTAGAAGCTTGGCCATCTTTTCAGCTCCGGAAATCTCAGATGACACCCCTTGTTGCATAGGCCTGGACTGCCCTGTTCCTCTGGCATGCACTAAGCCATTCAAGTTCTACAACTACCTAACTCTTCATCCGGATTTCCTCAAAACAGTAATTTCGGCTTGGACCTGCACTCCAAAAGATCATCAAAGTCTTTCAGACATAATGTTCAAGCGTAGAGAACTGAAAACCCTGAACCAGAATAACTTTTCTGAGATTCAGAAGAGAGTGAATGAGGCTACCTCTGACTTCCACAAAGCCCAAGTAACTTCTCTCCAGCTACCTACATGAGCCAATTTCAGTCTTGAGAAGCAATGCTTAAAAGGATTGAAGAAGAGTATTTCAAGCAAAGATCAAGGATTAGTTGGTTGTTATCTGGAGATAAAAACACTTCATATTTCCAGAAAATAACTACAGCGAGGATTGCTTACAACTCAATTGTTACCTTGATGGGGTTGAGTGGGTTCGTGGCTACTACTGCAACTGATATAGGGAACATGGCAGTTGACCATTTTTCAGCAATTCTTGGGCCCTCAGTTAGCCAAGCTCCTAATGATCTGTCTCTCACAAGGGTCACTTGTTCCCCAGCTGAAGCTATTGCTCTTTCTACAATTCCGTCAAATGATGAGATCTCCTCTACTCTCTTCAAGCTCAATCCAAATAAAAGCCCAGGACCAGATGGCTTGACCTCTGGCTTCTATAAAGCAGCTTGGTCCTGCGTGGGAAAAGAGGTTTTAAACGCAACAAGTGAATTCTTCAAGAGCTCATTTATGCCTAGGAACCTCAATGCTACTATACTGACTCTGATCCCTAAGTTCCCTGGAGCAACAATGATAAAAGATTATCGGCCTATAGCGTGTTGTAACACACTCTACAAGCTCATATCCAAGCTTCTAGTGAGACGATTGAAGCCTTTAATCCCTAAGTTAATTCTTCCAAACCAGACAGCCTTTCTTCTGGAAAATTGTCTTCTAGCAGCTGAAATTGTAAATGGATATGACAAGAACAGAGGGCCTAAGAGAGTCACTATTGCCAAAGCCTTTGACTCTATCAGATGGGACTTTCTCTTAGGATGCCTACAAGCCCTTCACTTGCCTAACGTCTACATCAAGTGGCTAACAGAATGCTTTACCAAGACTTGTTATTCAGTTTGTATTAATGGAAGACTACATGGGTTCTTTAAAGGCTCTAGGGGGTTAAGGCAAGGAGACCCGGTGTCTCCATACCTATTTGGATTGGTCATGAATATTCTATCCCAAAAGCTTAATGATGCTGCTACAACAGGAAGATTTACTTACCATCCGGAGTGTGAAGACTCTGGCCTAACACACTTATGCTTTGCAGATGACTTGTTGATCTTCTCTGATGGATCACCAGATTCAATAAGTGGCATTTTATCTGTCCTGGAGGAATTTAAGCAATTATCTGGATTAGCAATTAGTCCAGAGAAATCAACTTTCTATGCTTGTGGATTAAGTCCTGAAGAAACTACCTCTATCACCTTAAGGTCTGGATTTCCTCTTGGAGCTCTACCCATCAGGTACTTGGGACTAGCATTATGCTCAAAGAAACTTTCCATCCTGGACTGCGAGCCCCTCCTGCAAAGCATAAGGAACAAGGTTAATTCTTGGGCGGCCAAATATTTATCATTTTCTAATCAATACAGTCATAGCTTGAATTACAAATTTCTGGGGCAGTGCATTCGTTTTACCTAAGGAATGTAGAAAGAAAATTGATTCCATGTGTGGAGCAGGTAGATACATGGCAAAGGTGTCTTGGGAGTCATGTAGAAGCCCTAGAAGAGCCTTTTGGTCCTCTAATCTCCTTCATTAATATCTCTGCCACTTTGGGCTCCCTCTACACTCTACAGTTACACTTTCAGATTCAGATGAGTGGATTACTGATGGCAGAACCTTTGGTGAACTGGCACTCGA